>JAQIXS010002314.1:0-23535 GCA_034700785.1 Rossiulus vilnensis
CCATTGATGAAGCCATGTATGACTGCATACATGGCCACATCCATGTATTTAAAAATGTGGCATATTACTTTATTGGATAAAGCTATATAGGTTATATATTGCTGCATACCGACCAACATGTATATAGTCGACATACATGTACATGTATATGCTCACTTCCCTATTGACGCATGCCAATATACACTGTAAATAAAAGTTTTACTTTAAGTTAATGTATAATGTTTTCAAGGTATGGACATTGAGATATGTAAGACCATATCTGTAAATATGTTGACCTAAAGAAAGGTTGATATAGTCGTAAGTAAGAAAGTAAAACTACTAGTATATGGATATGTGTGGATTTGACAGACTTTTATAAACAGTACACGGGCACACATGGCCGTATAGGCCCCTTTTTGGCCAATTTCTAATCTAACCATATACATGTATAATAAGCCATACGTCCATATATGACCCATATTTATTTTTCTAGTAGGTGTAGAATGTCATAAACATAAAAATAGACTGCCATTACTCACTAAATTTCTAAAATTAAAATAAACTTACCATAAACGTTGACTCTGGAAGTGTGACTAATCTTGCTAACTCGGTTTTCGGCCGTACACGAATATTCGCCACCTCTATCCGAAGACAGATCTGTGATATTGACGTGACTGGCCTTGTCCCCACGTTCGTCTACGTAGCTTCCCACTGAGATCAAAGAGCTCTTTGTGACGTCCATATCGTCCAATTTCCACGTTATTTGAGGCAATGGTATTCCAGATGCTGTGCACTTCAGACTAAGGTTTCTGCCAGGCTGCACACTGATATCCATGAACTTGTGATGGATTTCGGGTGGTAAATCTGTCAAGGACATAATAAGGAATTCGTTAATTACAAAATGCAGAAACTTGTGCACATACACTGTAATTCTTCTGGAAATAAATAAACATTCGCTGTAAGCATTTGATTGCATATTGAAATATATTGAGAAAATGCCATATTATCACAATGTGGTGTCATAAATTAACAAAAATGTAGACATTTATTCACCAAATTTTAAATTACAGTTTGACAAGGCGATATATAATTAAGAAAAAAATTACATAAATTAAACCAAAAACGACTTAGTGAAATGCCTTACTTATTAATGTAATTAAACTCTAGATCAGCCTTTCTTTAAATAATGATAAAGTTAGTTATTAACAAATTCCTTCACTGATAAAAAACTTTGTAAGTTTTCCTTCTTTAAAAATTAATATCAAGAATATGAAAAAAATTCCCAACGAGAATTCCCCATAGAGATTAGCTATGCGATAAGAATTTAGTTCCCCTTACTGCATATACATGTACATGTACATTTCCGTTTATATTTTTAAACATGTAATACACGGCGTAAATACGATGAAGAAAATATAGGAAATAATATCCTAAATTAGTTTCACATGTACTTTTTGTTAAGCACCTTTAAAACAACCGTCAGAGAGAGGAATGAATTTTCTTGGCAGCAGAAAAATTTTGTCGAGAGAGTTTTTTTTGTTTAAAACAGAAGATATTTCCCAGTTTTGATTAATTTAGAAAGTTGCATTATTTTGGTCATATTACATATTTTCTATTAACTCAGCTTTTTTGGACTTTTTTTAAACAAACAATTAATTGAATAACATGTATTTTGTGTTAAGAGAAATAAAGCTCCATTTTTAGTGGCCTACATTGTCGTTTTACAATAGGTATAATAGAGAAATGAGCATTTTCAAAATGATGTAATGTAGCAGATTATAATGTAGGCATCGTCATAACCAAATAGATGGGGACATTTCCTAATTAGCCCTTTAGAAAACCAATTGAAAGACATGTAGGCCGTCCCGGAAGGATGCCAATCATGCAAAAACAAAAGGCTATACTTCCGTATCTTCCCTGTTGCAAATGTGCACATCCTATATATACTTGAACTTCACTCGATGAGTACAGTTGAAAGATACATGTGTTAGCCATTCGATTTTCGACATCCGGTTCGAGTTTTTCCGGATGCCGTTTAGGTTAGGTTAGGTTAGGTACTTAGGTTAGTTCTGGCTCGTGAAGACCGATAAGTTCGAAAAACTCGAACCGGATCTTCAAATATATATAGGATGTGCACATTTTCAACAGGGAAGATATGGAAGTATTTCAAAACAAAATTGCACATTTTTGCTGAATTTTATTTTTTTCTCTACAGAATTAGCTGTACACTAAGGTCTGAGTTGTCTTTATAAATTAAAAATGTCCGTTCATTTAAAAAAATTAAATAAATATAAAAACATCAAAAAGAAAGGAAAACACCTGTTTCCGGTTTCCTGTTTCCGAACAGGGACATTTTAAAATTACGAAAAATAACTTGGACCTTTGTTACTATCAATACCACATGGTAAAAAAAATTAGCAGTTAGAATAAATGCAAAATGTGCAATTGTTTTGCATGGTGGGAATCCTTTTGGGTGGGGCTTAAATGGTGATGTCGAGAGATGACATTTCCCCCTTATTACACTGTCAGTGTTTCTGTATCCCCTCATTCCGACTTTAAAACTATTTTTTCGGACGGACAGGTGATGTCAATCCAGTGATCACCCTGTACGAGCCAAGCCCAACACAGGCCGGCATGTTTACCCGACCTTAAAATCGAAAAACGCCAATAGTTTCATTGAAAGCCTGATCTACTTTAACGCTCAAGCGAGCGGGGATGGCCGAAGATAAATTCTGGCAGAGATCTATATTTGTTATTGATCAACAGTGATTGGAACGTACCTCCCAGACGCAGCTCGGCTTCGGCTTGCACAGATTCATCATCATTCGTCACCAGGCACTGATACATTCCTCTGCTCTCCTTTTTCACTGCATTTATTTGCAGTACATCGTGAGTGACCATCAGGTCGTGACTCGGGCTGATGGGCTTAGCATCTTTCAACCAGACAATCGATTGCAAAGGAAACCCGCTGGCTAGGCATCGAAACCTCACCATCTGGCCTACGTTGGCCACTTGATGCCTGGGCTGAATGTGCGCTGACAAAGGTTCTGGAAAAAGAAAAAAATAGGCTGAGTGAGGGCCGAAACACACACCCTCCCTCTCGGATTCCCGCAACAGGGCTCCATACTTTATTGGCCTCTCATTATCGTGCATCAACAGCGCGTTGAGGCCCCGGCCCAATTTATTAAGATAAATGAGCGAGATAAATCGTGAAATTCCGCCGCAGACCAAATTTAATATCTGCATGTTTTAATAACGTTAGCGCCGCTGAAAACATGTTGGCGTATTTGATAAATACGCCTTTGTAAGGCTGGTGGAAATGAAGGAAACATGCTGGATGCCATTCGTCCCCTACGAGGCCAATCCAAGCATTTGTATGTGACCTCTGATCTGGTAAAGAATGGTGTTATTCTAGTCAATAATGTGCTGAGCATATAAACTTCTACAAGGCAGCTATATCCATAAAATACAATATTTCTCGATGAACATCCTTATGTCTACCTGAAGAGCTTTAAGATATTTGAACTTGCCATGGATGGCATAAGGGATCGTCTATAAAGGATGTCTGAGGTATAAAGGGGTGTGGGGTGAGCCAAACTTGGACGATCATATGTAGAGGTGCAAAAGTTTAAGCCCCTGAGGAAATGCAGCGAAACCATAACGACCGTTAATACACTAAAATAGTATGTAAATAAGCGGCTTTTTAGGCCATTTTTGTGGATAAGTATCATCCTGTTCCATAATCCTGTACTACGTTGAATTGAAGAGACGTCACTCATTGGTCATTTGGCCATTATTTCCCAATGTTATAATTTGTTCAAAAAAGTCCCAAAACAACGAACAGTTAAAAACATCGTTCTCAAATACCGTCATTTTCTTTAAAATAAAATTAAACATGACTTAATTATTTATTAATCATGAGGTCAAATGTATTAGAAACACGACATACATGTAGATATTTAATTTTGACGCTGTGTCTTGTGGAAATTATGCGATATTTTAAATTACAAGTTCATGTCATAAAACATGGAAATATAGGAAGCACACGTCCTTTTTCATATTCATAATTACGTGTGCTTCATGGGAATGGTGCGTCGTCCAATTCGGATGATTATGGACTATAGAGGGAAAGAGAATAATGCCAAACGTTTGACTTCTCTCTAGCTAAAAATAACAATTAATGATATGGCTAGGTTTCGTGTATTTCCAACAGGTGGCTATATAATTATTTGTGTTATGCTTTTGCCTATAGATGCTCCTGTCATCTGTTCCTGGATCCGCGTCTGTATGCAAAAGTCCTGAATTCCTTATGTCTGGTAAATGTAACTGGTAGAAAAAGATGGCCTACCAAAATATTTCCTCTGGAATTGTGCAATGAAAATGGACAGATGTTTGATAAAATGTTACAATGAATATCGACCTCATACAGCGCGTGCGTTCATCCGGTCATACCTGTCCAAGTTTTGATATTCACTGCATTGTATTCTTCGGGTTTTTCCTGTTTGTTCAAGCGGCTAAAAATAAATTCACAGGAACGATCGATATTCCCTTTATAGACGAAGATATCATATTCCTAATTTTCAATTAAAATGATTCTTGGTTATTACTTCGCCTAGAGCAGTATTGTTTTACTTGAAAGCAACAACTAAGAGTCAAAACGTTTGGGATTGTTACTGTGAAGTTGATAAAAGCAAACTGTTTGCGTTAATGAATATATTTTCTAAAGATTTGCAGAATTTTCGGCTTAAATATCACAATTAATGCATTGCTTCATTTTATGCACTCATCGAAATCGGAAAAAGAGCATTACATTTTGTTTGAATTTGTCTCTATGCCATGCATCGTTGATTTATCCTAGTTAAATTCTCATTCAATCGATTATTCAAGTTGTACTTACTGAATATCTTTTTGTACCTCGTTTTCGTATGTGTATGAAATTTCGCAAACTGATGCATATTTCATTCACCTTATTTTTATTCATTAAAAGACACTTATTTTGCTTTTTTTCCAGATAGCGAAACAGATTTGTATCAGGTTGTCTCACTGCAACGTTATCTGATATAAAGCCTTAAAGCGGAGAGCGCCAATGCGATGTTTTAAAGCATTTTGAAACCCTGCACAAAAAACAAAATCCTTTTCTGGATTTGTAATAAAAAGCACGCTACTTGCTTGAACTGTCTGATTTCGTCGAATCTCATAAAGTGCAGTAGGAGGTTTCGCATATGATACATAATGATTAATAATATAATAATAATTTGTAAAACTGAACAAACTTTTCGGTTGATATCGAAGTTTATCGTTAGCAATTTTCCATGCACTAATCATCTCACATGTAAATCCAGATCGTTGTCATTTGTTAGCATCCAACAATTCATAATTGAAACAAACATGTGCAACTGCCTCACAGGCACCCTCTCGATCCCATTGTCAACAAAAGCACCATATCCACTCCCATTTTGAATGGCATTAAATGAGTCCCTTTTGAGTTCAAGATGCTCGAGCGTCAAGGATCATCCAAAGCGTTTCGTATAAGCATGAATATAGTCCTCAAAGGCATTGTTCTCACGTGGAATTAAGTCCATGGGTAAAAATATCTAATACAGCGCTAATTTGATCAGCAGCGAATCCGCTCGAGCACGTAAATGATAACAACATTTGTAATTAATTAATTCGTGATTCCTAAGAATGATAGCAATTTGTCAAAAAATATCAAAGCGACGCTGGGAGCACTCCATGCGAAAATACGACTGAATGAAGAGCAGATTACCTGCATCTTCAAGCTTATCTACAGACACAATCAAGGTTTGTTTGAATTGGAAGACGACATCTCAAAGGAATTAAAAACTACTTCTCGATTTTCAATTAAAAAAATGACAGGCTGTCATGACAATGGGCAAATAGAAAACTGATATATCTGGGCCGACGCATGTGAACCGTTCATCTTACAAATTATGTAAAAATGGTAAAAATTCCAAAACAATTTTTTCAGATTTATCAATTGAATGCAGATGTACATTCATCAGAAGATGACTTCAAAATACGATCCCTAAGTTCTCCCCAATCAAGGCTCGAGTCTGTAATGTTCATTATTTAAGCTTCATCGAACAGCACCAGTTCCTCACATATTTGCAAACCATGCTTCGTCTTTAAAGGAATGCAGCCGTTGAATCCATTGCATCGTCCCTATGTTTCAGCTTAATCTAACTAGATAAAGATGGCGTGCGTGCAATCCGAAATGAGATTTTTAACCCGCATTCAATGAAATATTTACAATGGAGTTCACTCTGCGAAATGAAACTGGTTCAAGTTTGCCATAGAAAAGGAAATGAAAAGTGAATTGATCTAAAAAATAAATATCTGCCTTGAGCACATAATACCGAAACCTGGAAATAAATGGAGATCTCATGGGTTCGAGTCGCCCATTCGAAGGAAATAAAGGAGGAAAAAGCCAGAAAATAATGGAAAAAGACCCATTAGTTGACTCGGGCTTGTAAAAGCAGCGTATCAATACAAACTGGCCCTGAGCGCATTTTCTGGTGTGAGCAAACATAAATTTCTAGCTTTGGAGCAAAAGGTCAATTGCTGTGATTTTTCGGCAGCGTAGATATTTAGAGATGAGCGTGACGATAAAGCTGATATTCGTTCACATAAACAACCACGAATAAATGGAATTGAAAAGTAATTTCAACAAATCACAGGGAGCCAGTGGGCTTTCTCAATTTTTGTAACGCTGAACAATAAATGTTTATCAATGTTATTAAGAACGTCTTGCTGAAAAATTAGATTTACTTTCGGTTTGAATTTAATTAACCAGATACTGCTAACAACACTCAACAGCCTATCTACCTCAATTATGAGACTGACAACGTGTTCTAAACAAAATGTGCATTTTCATTGAAGTCTCTGTACGGGTTTTCGTGATCTTCATGAACCAGCAGCTTCCTAAAATTTAATTTAATGGGGAAAAAACCAATGGTACCCCTATACAATAGAAATCCCCCTTTCC
This sequence comes from Rossiulus vilnensis, assembly GCA_034700785.1. Classification (NCBI taxonomy): domain Eukaryota; kingdom Metazoa; phylum Arthropoda; class Diplopoda; order Julida; family Julidae; genus Rossiulus; species Rossiulus vilnensis. Next base: position 6,986 of record JAQIXS010002314.1, read on the forward strand.
TCATCTTCCTCATTCCTACTACATGAATATGCCATTCCTTTTATGACAACAGACTATACTGAGCTGAACTAAATAATTTCTTTGGCAAGTCATCTTGAGCACACAGACACTCCGGGTAAATTGTTATCCATTGTTTCTGGCAAAGTTGCAAGAAGTCAAAACTTTTTTCTTACCCCAAACGGACAGTGTAGTTTCGCCTCTCTCACTCCCAACGGTGTTGTTAACCACGCAGACGTAAATTCCACGGTCAGATTCTCTTACTTCCTCAATTTTTAAGCTGTCTACATCTTGTTGATATTTCCCCAGCACTGGAAAAGGAGCGTGCTTCCCGTCATCTGACTTTTTATACCAGCTGCGAAAGACAGAAAACAAAGCATTTTATTGACGGAAAAAACGACGATAAATTCATCCTGACGGAGATCGGCCTTAGTTCAGTTCTCAAAGCCGTCTTTCCGGGAACAAAGATTCATATAGGCCTAATTTAGAAAGAACGACCAATGCATCAGTACATTTTATTCATGCACAGCGTGTCTGAAAAGAGAGACACCAACGTACGGTTTTAACATTTTATCACAAGGCTGCAAAGATGGAAACATTCTTGAACTATATAAATATCAATGCACTTTGATAATGAATAAAAATATGAAATGGAACAGATGAGCTCCTACAAGAAAATATGAAGCATGAATGCTAATTCTCAAATGTATCTAACGATAGGTAAATACTAATAAATAAAGACAACAACAAAAAAAATTAAAACGACAACATGAGATCGCGCTAATGCATTTTTTTCAGTGCATTTGAGAGATCTCAGTGCGTGGGTATTGGTGAATTAAAGAGATTTGTCGTTTCAGCTTTTCTCTATCTTTGCAAGAGCTCTTATGACTCTGGGCCCAACTCATTTGGGCTTAGTGGGCAGCACTGAACTGTGCCAGTCTTAGGAAAAATGTCATTCGAAATTATGGATTATAATCAGGCGCTCAAGACTTGGTCAAAAGGATGCTTACCATGCAATGAAATTACTCCCACATTTTTGCTTTAGAGAGTGGTTATAATTACTAAAATTATTTTTTAACGTGTGGAATTAATCGTCCACCAGGGTCTACGATACGTTTCATAATTTGAAAGTGAAGTGTTTATTTATTAAAAAAATATTTTGAAAAAAGCCCTTATGCGACCTCCGGAACAGGTGTTTAATTTTATTGATATGAATGCATAAACGGAACATGTTAAAGTTATAAAACATAACGTAAACATTACTGTACAATCAATTCGACGGGGGGAAAATAATTTAGATATTATAACAAACACGTGAAGCAAAATACGGGAGTATTTTTGGCATGATAAGCATACTTTTCACTTAAGGTTTAGTAAACTTGTTTCTGAGACCTCAGAAAATGTTAGCTGCTCCTTTTGTTACAGGGATCACTTGTTGACCCCAAGAACAGATCGAATGACCGAAAATAAATGCCATTCGCATTACATTTTCAAAGTCATGTTATGTTGAAGATATGGCGTTATTTTCAATTTAATGTCATTTAGCTGGCAATAAGCATTAGGTACTAGTGCAATTTTGCAATACATTGAAACCTCTTTGTGTTGGACATCAATGGTGCATACCAAAAGTGTCCAAGTTAATGGAGTGCCCAATTAGAGAGTTTGACAAGTTTAGCAAACCCGGGTGCAAGCCAAATATGTGTAATTAAATTAAAGTGTATGGCTTTACATCTTTGGGTCCAATAAATCCTATTCCATGGATGCCCTGTTTCATATATGAGCATACATGTCTTCACACGTATCTCGAATACATGTAGACGTTTTGAAACCGGGAAGATCGGGGGTACACAAGATTGCTCTTTTCAGGTTTCTGTTTTGTATGCTAACCATAGAAGCCGTACAAACTGTTTATGTTAATTCAATCAAATCACTTACATGGTATTTCCACCTTGGGGCGAGTACTTGTTTATTTTAATGGATTTTGCCTAATACACAGGGTTTTTCCAATCTTTGAATTGCATAATCGAGTCCAACTAGCGAGTTATAGAGTGCCCCACTTGGAGAGGCTACCTCTAATGTCAGTTAATTCTGTGGAACAAGTTTGGTACATGGAAAAACTGTTCAACATGATGTGGTGTCCAACTGGAGGAGTACGATCGTACTAAGTATTTTACGTGAAAGGATGGGACAGGGGGTGGGGTTTGTCTACTTCAAACGACAATGGACGAAACGAGGTGAAAATAGCAACATATTGATGGGCGTTCTTTAAGGACTGCCATGCATGAGTTGAGTTGTAGGGAATTAGCGAAGCCAGGGTGGCAAACACCCTCTGGATCCCCTGCGCGTTCTGAGGCATTGCACGTGCTCGCCTACGCCCAACTCCTCCCCGTTCGTTGCCGAGTGACAATGGGGCAATTTGCTCCATTGTTTAGCATTCAAAGGCCACCACGTGATCTTCGACGCGACAATCGCCGAGGATGTGAGCACCTGTCCACCTCCGCGATTCGCGGCCTGGCAGACCCGCGCCGATAAGCGCCGCACGCCAACACACGAAAGGCGCTTGTAAAACATCCAAAGCCGAAGAATCCTTCAAATCCATCGGCATCCTTCATTCGAACAACGGCATCGAGAAGAGCCATTGAATTTAATCCGGGCAGATAGGAAAGCCGAGGAGGCAACAAAGGCGCCTTTGAAAATCATGGCAAATATTGGAGCCATCGTTGTGCTCGAGAGATCAGTCAAGAGTGCAGATCTGGCAGGGTGTAACCTTGGAAGATCGCAAAACCTGTCAACATGATAAAAGAAACATAATACAATCATGCATATACGAGCCCATTAGTTATTCTTGAGATTCCGTTTCTCGATACGCAGCACAGTCAAAACGTTATCTAACGTCATCATCCTGGGTCTGACATGACCTTCAAGAGCCGTTCATAAAGGACGTCTGAGATTGAAAGGGCTGTTGGTTCACGCAAAGAGGACGAGCATGGACTAGAGTGGGTTGGTTGAGATTAGAAAATGTAGACGTCCACATTTTTGCTTTGTGTGGGCTTAAGGTACTGTTTTTGTTGACGTCCAAGAACATGTTCAATGGGAGACTTTAAGTTTTTAAACATCACATTTTTTTCTCACTGCAAATAAATACAGCGTAACCGCAAATCGTTCAAAAATATGCTGCGATAAAATAATAAATAAAAAATGGACTTCGAGTGCATCATAGAGGTTTGTTCAGAATTTTAATAATAAACCAGAGAAGGATCAAGAAAAACCCCTCACTTTCCTTAATCAAATGTACATTAAATGTACATTAATACATCCTGGGTTGTATTGCCAATAGCCTATAGTAAAAACATAATTTTAATTTAAATTCCTGTAATATGAAAATATAGACATATATGACCATGCATTTCTGCAAATATGCTGGCATACACTGTAAAAACATACATGGATGTATGGACATGCATGGATTTTATTCATTGTACGAACAATAAATAAGCATACAGATATATGTCATGTTGATATATGCATTTAGTTCATTTGTGGCCCATTTCTGGTCTAACCAAATACGAATAAGTCATGTCTGTGTATGCCCATACATGGCCCATATTTACTATTTCCACCCAAATGGGCAAACAGGATATTTTTTAAACGTATCGTGGGAATTACTGGAATTTCTCCAACTCTGGATTCCCTGGATTTGTAAGCTGCGCATAAAAATAATTCCCCTCTAAAAGTTATAAAACATGCTGGGGTTAAAATGCACTTCGGGCAATACGTTTTCTAGAAAAGACGGGTTTCCGGAAGCGCTCCTCTTCTCATGACCACTGTCATGACAGATTCTCGCTCCCACATACTGCAAAACTTAGAATTTCGTTATGGACAAGAGATGAATGTCTTCTCCGCAGCCCTATCTGCTCGACATGAGGCATGGCCTAGGTACATTAGTTAACTTTCACGCCTCAATATGTGCTGGTCACTTGATGGATAGCGGAAAGGAAGATGATAAATCAGGCTCAACGCTGACGATTCCGCCATGATCCTACACATATTCATGGCGCAACCCGCGGCGATTTATGGACATCCTGCCCCAACAACTCTTTCACGCATTTCCACGCAGATGGACATCTCTGGGTCATTGACTTTTCCAGAGACACTAAGCATGTCCACTCCCGTGAAGGAGCTCAAGTCGAGGGCCGGAAGTCGGCTTCGATCTGCAAATGAGTCCGCCATTCTGGATCACGTGTGCGCTATTCGCCGATGTTTGGGATAGTGGATGGACCAGTGCACGCTAAAAGCCAATTGTACATCCAGCAAATGATGAGGCTTATCGAGTGAAACGAGGACCATTAAGAACGGTAATAGCCTCGCTGCGTTCACGAGAAAGCATTAACTAGATGTTTCCAGACAGTCATTGGAAACTGTTTCTGTTGGCCAATTATATAAACGAAGAAATAAAAGGAAAATACTCGAAAGGAAGGAGCTGGAGGGCGAAGGAGTCAGGCTGGCATAAAACGGATGGAGGCAGAGCCATCCAATCAGCGCACAAACCTGAAGTGAACCAAAAGCGGATTGCTTACCTGTAAGAAGGCACTGGATATCCTTGAGCCGTGCATGGTAATGTCACACTGTCTCCTCTTCGCACGCGAATGCTCAGTTTAATGTTATAGATTCTTGGTGGCACGCTTCCAGGGGGTTCTGCAAGACACATAAAACGACGCATTACGGTGGATTCCAATCCCCTAAGTGAAACAGGTTTGCGAGCAAAAAAAGGTTACCAATAGCACTTTCGTCTGGTATTTTAACGAAGCGCGTGACCACGACACTATTGCCAGAATCACTTGCAGTGATTTGACAACCTCGAAGAGTTTTTCGGATTTGCATCCACCAATGCATATTTACCACTGAATGTTTTACAAGGAATGTATAGACTCATTCTGAAAATGAACCTTGCTTAACTTCTGCTTGTGAAGCTCAGAGTGTATTTAAAATATGTCCTGAACTTGAAGAAAATGAAAATAATTTAATAAGTGCAACTTTGCTTGATAAACGAAGTAAATGAACGACAGCCATTAAGCATTGTGATTAAAAGTAAAATTGATTATAAAGTAATTAATAGTAGTTAAAATAGCATTGAAATGCATGTTTTGAGATGGGCAAATGTGGATGCACTCACACCTCACTCATATAGGTTCATGTCAAGTTAGCTGTAAAGCAAAATGCTGCACAACAAAACACGTTTTTGTATACAAACATGTAGAAATTACATAGAGTTCCAAACCTCATTAATAAACAATTTAATATCCCATTCCATTATATAGATTTTAAAGCAGCAAAACAAATTTAAAAACGTACAAAAAAAACTCAGCAGAAAAATCATCAAATTTGAGTTGCTCATGTTTATGACACGGCATATTCAGGGTTACATCGATAAAAGCTGTTTAAAAAAGGAAACTATTGTACTTGTCTGTACTTGTCGAAGACTCATGCAATTTTACATGTTTGTGTTTAAAAATATCAGGCTCCATTATTTTGGCCGTATAAAGAAACATAAGCTGTAAAATGAAACAAGGATACAAATTAAAAAGGTCGTTAGCGAAACGCCGTATGAGAGCGGATTAACAATTCTTTACAACTAACATTCCAGGCTACTGACTGCAGGTATAAGAAAATCGAATTGAAAGTTCAAGAAAAGGAACGATAAAGCAATACAGCACTAGCATTTAAAGCATGCAATGCAATACCTCCACAAAAGGAAACAACTTAGTTGCAACAAACTTTTCAATTGTCTTTCTAAATTAAATCCGCCAAACCCGCACAGCAATACCCAACAATCACGAACACTATCTGAAAGCTTAAAACCCCTTTACATGTTCAACGCCTCAAGAGCTGAATCCTACCTTTTTTCAATTGCATCCAATGGGAACAATGGTTTGGAAAAAAAATGGGGAATGTAGAGATCCCATCGTTTATTGGTGAAGTTGGGCTACTCTGGGTTAATGTAATGGTCCGGATGGCTGTCAACGGAATTCTCGGAGTGATAGCTGCAAGATTGATGGCGGTACCAATTGGGTGTAAATTCAACAAAGCAGATGAAAGCTGGTGCATCAGTTACAGCTAACAGAGAAAAGCTTTCATCTAATCTTGCCATTAGGAGGCGGCTATTAACCAACTGCTGGCAATGGAATTGGGCTTCGTAAAGGTGTTTTAAAAGTAATGTGCCCTTTAAAGTATTACGGTCAGCGGCCTTGTCTTGCACAACACAAGTAACGAGTCCATAAACAATGTCAGTGTTGAGTGGTGCAAAGCGAAGAACCGAGATGCCAACGCATCGAAGGAAGGAAGGCCTTCACTTAAATATATTCAATACACATTTTTGGAGCAATCGATCAAAAAATACTTGGTTCCCTAAAACCATACTCATAAATATACCAGAATGGGCATGCATCTTATGCGAAATTATTGCGTTTTTCAAGTTTATTCTTAGGTGAAACAGTTAAATATGGCCCTATATGGAATCGTTTATACTACAGTAAATAAGAGACAATGTACTAGTCATACATGTATTTTCACATCACTACACATGGCAACTTGAGATAAAACCATATATGGCTGCACCCATGGTCATATATGGAAAAATATTCAATACTAAAATTATTTTATTCAATATGTGAATTTTGAGCCGAAAACAGATCAGAATTAAACAGTAACTGAACTTTGTTTGCATGATTTTTTCCACTCTACATTACATGGCGGTATTCTTTTTGGTACTGTAAAATTGATAATCTAACCTGTTGTAAAGTTTTTAAATTAACATCACTTCAAATTTACTTCATAAATATCCTGTAATTGCGACGTTGTAATTAACATGTGATCTAACCTGCGTACAGTATTTCATTATAATATTGGATCCAATTTTCTACTAAAGACAATCTTATTGCTGCTCACTTCGTTTAAGCAAATGTAATACATTTCAAGATTAATAAAATGTTAGATTTAAATTATATTCTCTATTGTATTATACAGTGTATTTATAAAATGAAATGAAAGTAAAGATATGTATGACTATGTCTGTAAATATTTAAAATATATGGTTCATAGGAAGGATGTCATTTTTACAAGCAAAAAATGACTAAATGCTGGGGTCATATCTTGGGCTCGCTGTTTAAAGTCCTCCGTAATATCCTTTTCAGTTAAAGAATAACCATCCCCAGTCCAGTCCAGATAAATCGGGGCAAGAGCCAAGTAATGTTAAACACTGGCAGTTTTTATGACCGCGGGTTAAAAATTGCTACATTAAATAGAAATTGAAGATGATATTTTATCAGGTCGTTGACAAAACTGAAGCCGGGCAACACAACGATCTAAAAGCGATAGCCGTAAAACTTGGATCTTTTTCAGAAATCAAAATTCAACAGCATGTAATAAATTATTTGCAGGCTCGTGGTCATACTTAGAGGGATATTCAAATACCGTTTTTTGAAAATGGTCCTGGTTTCAGTGCTGTCACTTTCGTGCGAGAATTATTACCAAATGCGACAATTGTAAATCAACGAGTAAATAGAAGTATGTAGCATTCGCCATTAAAGGTAATAAACACGCTGTTGTTTAAGCGAAATGAGTTTTTCTCGTGAAATGCAATGGGTGTGTAATGGGTGTCATAACACATTTTCTACAAGCAGCCATGTATGACACTGTCAATATATGGACTTACTACATATGAACTTATACATGGCTAGTGATGCATATACTTTATAACCCCATATGTGGCCACATTCACCTTAACATACATGTACGGGTATATATACATTGTGTATTGGTCATTTTTCCTAATGTAATGACCTGATTAAAAAACGTTACCCAAGGGCATTATTTTTCAGTAATTTTTATCAAATACATTGAAATAACATTAATGTTTTATTATCAGTCTGATTGTGTCTTAACATGATCTGATCTTTTTGAGGACAAAGGTGAAATGACTTCAAAATAGACATTATCAATGTTTAAGGAAACATGACGTCACATCTTTGGGACATTCAGACATCAGTTTTAGTTCATTTTCCCTCTCCAAATGACGTCATTTATGTACAACTAAATATTCTATGATCACAACTGAAAGGGATAGGGGGTCGAAAAAATTCACATTTGTTCATTAAAGGTCCCAAACAACTTCGTTATCGAAAATAGGCGAGTAGGCTTTTAGCCTACTCGTTTTCCTTAATTGGTAGATTAACACCACAGATTTGGATACCAATAAACCAACGTAATCTTACCAGTATAGCCCAAATCCCCAATGCTTCAAAATCAAGCAGAAAAAATTGCGAACAACATGAACAACTCATGTTAGTTAGTTGAACAAATGAAGCCGTGCAATTTCGCTATAGAATCTGGCCTCCGGAGGCCGCTTTCGCAAAGTGGAAGCCGTACACGGAATAATTGATATTAATGACAGAAATGTCAGGATGCTAAGTATAGGTTTAAAAGTGTACTTTCAAATAAGTAAAAGCCGTCGGTTTCACGACGCTGCAGATGCTCTTTCGGCGGGGTTTAACGCAATTTAACCGCAAAACTTAATGAATCGTACTAAAAGCATTATAAGTGCTCCAAGATGAAACTGCAAAAATGGCGAATTTCGGAACAAAAGGCAGTTAACGGACCCATAATTTACGAGGCTGCAAATCCTGCAACGTTATTAACGTTACCCATTTGTGCGGTTGTTGCTCTTGCTGATTGGATTGAGGAAGGCATTGCCAGGGATGGATTCGCCCTGTTCCAAAATCAGCCGCATTTTTTAATGAAACAAAGGCATCTTATTTCAAAATAAACGACCACCATGCCGCATTTATTAACATGGACCTTCCCCTTAAGCATGGTAATCTTCCGCACTTTATTTTTTTGATAAAATAACATAGTTCATGTTTATGTTAAGAGACGTTTATGTTTTTCTCTCTAGGGGCAGTGGGAGAAAGAGCGTATTTTTCGTTTGAGGAATAATGGATGCTAACTGAGTTGCAATTCGAATTGGGGCTTTGTGGGTGATCACTACACAAACTTCAAGGGTTTTGTGAAATCGAATTAATCTGAATAAAAATGTACATTATCGCGGCACTTTTACGATTTTTTTATCATTAGCCTGGATTATGATTGCAAGAAATATACTGGTGAAATTATAGGGAGTGATACTTCTTTAGTTTACATTTTTATAGTTGAAGATAACTAGTTTTAAGGTTGAACCAAAAGGTTGCCAACCATGCAAAATACTTACTCCTACATTTCTTATAGTTGAAGATGAACTAGTTTTAAGGCTGAGCCAAAAGGATGCCCACCAAGCACAATAAAAACCTCCCACATTTATGCTTAAAGTACTTATTAGAATCGCTAAACATGTTTTTATTCATGTTTAATTGGTCATCACTAGAGCTAGAACTTTTTTATAACTTTGAAATATCCTGTGTATTTATTAAAAATTTAATAATTTACCAACCACCTTCGAAAGTTGCACTAAAGGGAAACACCGTTTCCAGAGGTCCTATAACGGTTCTCACATAGAAAAACAAATCCATTTAGAAATGTATGACAATTGATGCAATATTTCATTTAAAAATGCTGCACTGGTGAATGCATTCGTCAATGCATTTTATGTCTAATTTTAAATGCAGTTCAAATGCACAGCCAATATACACTTCTTTTCTGTTTTTTTTTCTTCTTCAAAATTTATTTAATTTTTTTATGAATAACTGTGAAATGCTAAAATTAGAATAAAATAGCTTATACCTTAGTGGACGACCAATTCCACACAGCACAAAATAAATTTGGCAATTATAATCAGTATTTGAAGCAAAAATGTGTAATGCATAAGTTTTATTTTGTTAAGAGATGTGAGACAATTTCACACCATCTAACTGATTCCCTGACTCATAGCTTTCTCATAAAACGTTCTATTGTTGTGTAACACAGATGGCGCTCATGCCGCTCTAGTAGCCTGGCAATCTAAATGTTCACAGCTTAACTAGATTAAAACACCTAGAACTAAAAAAAGTTAAGCGCGAGCAATTAATAAATTTCCGCGCACACATGTCAGATGTAATCCCGGAAAATGCAAATTAAAAATTAACGGAGAAAAATGGACGACTCTTCTTATTAATATTAACAAGCCAAGGCTAAGGAAGAGGGAAGATCGTGAAAAGCCTGGACGTAATACACGCAGTGGGAAGATTCACTGGCTTAGCAAGATAGCGAAGATAAAAACGAAATTTACTTTTAAAACGTCTAAACTTCTCATGTCTGCGTCAAGGGATTCCGATTGCATCGCAGCGACGAATTGACTTCATTATTTCATTGCCTCTCAGATGAAATTTCCCAACGTAAATTGCAGATTAAGGGCGACGTTTAATTATTTGCGCGAAGAATCAAGACAAATTGCACCAACTCAATTCTGCAGCGAACTAGTTAAAGTACAAAATGGAGTTTCAAGCCGCAGGCGTATGTTCATTTATATTTTCAAAGCTAGGGTCGAAATTAAATAAATCTGTCTACTCTGAAGAGTGAATTTGCGCTAATGAAATACACTTACGTGCATGTGGCGAGGTCACCGAATAAACGTCAAGGAGAAACGTGACGACAAAGAGTAGCAATTAAAAGGGTTGTTACTTGAAAAATAAACTATTAGAAATGTTTGCGATCATCTATTTTAACTATGTCTACAGAGATTAGACCATGGAGAACCGTACATAAAGTATGTTTTAAATAAAGTTAGTACAAACGATTTGAGCTTGAACATTCCAATGATTTCATTTTAAATTAATTTGTTCGTTTTATTTCATTAACTATTTGTACTGGAAAATGGGAGACCCAAGTTCGCTTTTTTAATTGCGAATGCGCAATGAAAACATTCGTTTATAACGACCAAATTTGAATATTACTACAGCTTATAACTTGCATACCAAACATTTCATAAAACCTACATACGTGGAAATAAACGTGCCAAATGTGTGTATCCATAATGCTTTGCATGATTTGCAATGCCCTATTCAACATTTGAAATATATGATTTATAGATCCTAGTGGCATGGAATGTGTTCGATCATCTTTCCAAAGAAACATGGTGCGAACAATTTAATTTCTGGTTTTAATTACTTCCTGCTTATACACATGTACATGTAGAAATAAAACAAAGCAGCAAACATTGCGTGGGTGGTTTACACGTGATTATACTCGCATACTACGCACGATGAAAGCATTACATACGTGTATTTAATTTCAATAGAGATTTGCATTCTTCAGTGAATATTCTGCATGCGGCATCCCTCTGTTGCTAAGACCTATCAGGCAATAAATATGCCATGTATTTAGACTTCTCATATTGTAGTGATTATATTTCAAGTAATTTTACTTACTATTGGGTTTTCTTTTCATAATTACATTAATTAGTTGAATATTTCCATGAAAAAATCTTATTTGTTTAAGCAAAACGTGCCTTTTGCTTTACCGGTTACCAGTATTTTATTGATTAACTACCAAACAGTTTTAAGGACGCAATATTCGTGTTTGCCTTGTAACGTTTTTTGGGTGCTTTTATGGAAATAAATCCTTAGTACTTTCAAGTAATAAAATTACAGTTTCGTGCTTTAAAAAAAGCTTGTAGGTGATCAATTTATACAGTGCAAGCGTTGTACATTGTACATGTATCATAATTATACACTGTTTTTCCCCCCGGAATTCCAAGTGGGCGCAGGGAACCATGACATCTGGAGACAATTCCCAAAAGATGTTCAGATACAGTCATTGTCCCAAAATATTCCCATCACTTCAAAACCTCTAGCACGCAGACAATACCATGCAATTGTTTTGTATTATTTTTGTAGGACTGAATTCTGGGCTGGCTTTCAAAGAGCAAGTATTATTTCTGGCGCTAACGAAGTCATTTTGAGTCATCCATTTTTCCAGTATTTCCAGAGTTGCTTGCGGTCTTCAGAGAGCCAGGAGCCTGGGACGCTTCAACCAACTAAAAGTGCATTTGAAAACCAACGACTGGTCGTGACACTAATATTTAATTAGGGAACGGATTGCGACGTGTGTCACTTAATGGCGTCGGTCAAAGCCACACGCCTCCCCACTCTGCATCAATCATATGAAATTCGTTTGCCTCTCAATTAATCCTTAATTGCATCTGGCCTGATGTTGAGCATTTCACTATAAAATGCAGGGCCCAGAACATCTTGCCCTGACTAAGAAGCATTTTGCAGAAGGGATTACAGCACGCATGCAGTCGAAGGGAAAAAATATAGGTTTTAAAGTCCTTAATTTGTTTAATTAGTGCTGTTTTCCATCACCCGCTCCAGTTCTATGCACACAGGACATGCTCTCTATCGTACTTAATTAAACCATCGCTCAAAGCAACTCACTCATTAAGTGCACGGGTTGGAATGCCACGCAACACTGTTTTTAGGGGTTCGGTAATAGCTGAAGTTTATCTCCCAAAAAGGGAAAAAAGCGCTGTTTGCGGCCGGCTTAATTGAGTTTAATGGGACTTCTATGTGCTTTAAAGTAGACGCCAATCTTATTATAGTTATAGCGAAAGAGTTTCTCTGATTTAGGGCACGGATCAAAAGGCATTGTTATGCATGGCGTGGAAAACCGTTTCCGAAAGGGGAAAGGAATTCCGCCAGTGCGTGACAAGGGGCTTGCGCGGATGCCGCGTTACAGCGACCGGAAGGTGAATGCCAAGACCTTTATCTCAAGAAATCACTCAATGGCGAAACAATCATTCACGCTCTGGTTCATTCTTACAAGAATCTTTGGATAATTTCAATGAGAAGACCCATTCCAACAATGTAGAAAGGTGGTTCTGAAGCTTACTGGGTCTGAGGTTGGTTACTGGCCTAGCTTCTTGAGAAGGTAGTTTGAAAAAAGTAAGTACAATCCTGATAATTCGCCAGGCTCTCGAATACATTTCAGCGTGTCGCATGATGAAACATGACTTAAATCATGATGTTAACGAAATAGGATGCACTTATGCATTTTACCGTATGCATTCAAAGCTACATCTTTTGGAAATCTTGCCTCGATCAAAAGATGAAAGTTAAACTATTATATCTTATATCTTGATTAAAGTTAAACTATTGAAGACGCATACGATGTTTTTATTTGCTGTGCATAGTAACATGCATAAAACCCGATTCACATTAGCATGAGCTTTAGCGAGGTGGCATAGTGGCAGCATGTCCGCCGCCTGACATTCGGGAGACCAGAGTTCGAACCCCTGGTCGGCTATCCTAATTGTGGTTTTCGTGGTTTATACAATATTTCCAGGAGAATGCTGGGATAATACTCAGTAATCGGCCACGACCATGGTCCCTTCCCATAAACTTTTTAAAATTTGTAACTTGACTTATGGGTTTAATTTATTGACACCCATAACCCATGGCATTAATATGCTGATTGTAGTTAAACGAAATAGAGACGTAGCATATCTTCATATTTACTGGTATAGTTCAGTTCGATGTGTCCTCAACTACCAGATCAAGAATTACCTAAATGTGTGTTGCAGAATACTGTACAGAACAGCAAAATTGGATTAGTTCGCAGATTAAATAGGATGCTCAGCTCAAGGATAAATAATTTAGAGACGCAGTCTTTCTAACGACAAAACTTTAAAAACACGATCATTAATCAAGACTTGTATTTCATGCAACTCCAAGAGTCATTTTTCCTTATTCGTTTTCAACTATACAAGACCATATCATCACTATAGCTCTGCAAAAATACCATCTTCACAAACTAACAGTAGCTAACAGTGAGATAAACTTCTCAGTTCTAAGCTGTTTTGTTTTTCTTAATATTGCTATATTCGTCTTTTTATAAATATCACAATTGATACAATACATTCTTTGCATTCAGATTTTATTTCCCATTGTTTAATTCAGACTTGCAAACTTATTTAGCACCTTTATTTTAAAAACTGCATTCTTAACAAGCACCAAAATATTTCAAAATATAATGATCACGGAATAAGACAATTTATGAGAGTTATTTTATATCAACAAACTTCATAAATGGACATCTGCATTTGGGTGGAAATCTTAAATCAATCAAATGATGAAAAAACGTAACGCAATCTTGTTTTAAGTTAACATGATTAAAGATACATCCGTTAGTTTTATTCCATGGACAAGAGTTTAGGATGTTTTTAATTGCAGAATAAATAAAACTGAACTCTAATTACCCAATGCGAAAACATGGAGCGTTTTATGTCGTAGATTAAATGAACATCTGAATTCTTTCAACTAACTTGTTATATTTTGGTCACACACGTACACTCCTTTTTTCAGAAATCCATATCACGAGAGTACAATCCGATACAGTCTATAAACATTTTCCATGTTCATCATTATTGCTTCGCATAAGTTATGATAACTGCTGCTAACAACAACAAAAACTGAATCATCACCGATAACATGTTGGTCTAACGATCACGGTGCTACGGTTTTATTATGGAAGACAATGGGGACAACAACATGAAAAACATTTCTATGGTCTGTGGATGAATTTTTAAGCTGACATTGTTTATATTTCATTTATCATTGCAAATGCTTAATTAGATTCGTTTAACACAAACTACATTAAATTCCATGTGCTGATGTCAAAAGCACATGTTGTCAATTCCTGTTTCGGTTTAAAAATAGCTTTTCCTACCTGTCACAAACAGCCGCCCTGATGAGGTGCTTGTCCGGACATTTCCGGTCATTCTGTTGATAGTTCTGCAGCGATAACTCGTTGATGCATCGTCGGTTGTGACGTACCGGATGTGTAGTTCGCCGGTCGGCATGATTTTGTATTTGTCATCTGTAAAGGATGCAACAATACCAGATTAGAAATGTCATTACGAATTTCCACCACAAATCAAATAATTCCTGAATGCACAACAGAACAAGTTATAAAATAATAGTAAATTTAAACCGACTTAAAAATGAAAGTAATTTTCTGACTACTGTACATACTTGAGTATTTTAATGAAATTATATAAAGGTTTCGTAATTTTGGCTACATGTAGAAGATTAAAAAATAGTTCTAAATGGACATAAAATTGTAATAAACCCTGTAAAGGTGGACACATATATGTAACCGTACTTTTACAAAAATTAATATTCCTTCCTACATTTTTTCACAAACAATATTAAGATGCTCATATAATTAAAATTGACAAAAAATAATTCCAAATGGATCTTCAGACAGAGTATTTCTTGCTATTATACCGTAAAATTATGCAGGAATTTCAGAACACGCTTTCAACATGTATGCAGTATTTTCAATACTTTTTAAGTTGGAATAACAAGAATATTTAATTCCATTTAATTTTTACGGGGCTTTAGTATACCAGTATAATATCTCTACCTAATTTTCTGAATAATATAACAAATGTCACATAACCTGTGTGAAAGCTTCTAGATAAGCAATAGTTCACACAGGATTAAGTTTCAGTGTTGGATGAGATCTATCGCATCACCAAAAGGTATATGGGTGCGTCATTGCAGTTGGTGTGCATGTTCATCAGTCTGTTTTAAATAATAATTTCGTAGAAATCTGTTGAAGCATGCTTTTATTTAAAGATGCTTGCGTCTGAGAAAGATAAAACAGATATTTTTTAAAAAAAATTGAAAATATGCGCCTGCTTTCGGCTTCCTGGTTCGCTTTTCCAAACGCTTTGTAAATAAAGGGTTTCTCTCAAAAGGTGGAAACATAACCTAATCAAAGATGCAAATCTGCAAGCACCCGTGAAATGATTTTTCGTGGAGAAAAAGCAAGCGAAAGTCTGCGGGCGTGCTGTCTCTAAATAAATATCTTTGTGCGTTTCGAATAATGACTTAGCTGGAGTGAACTAAATAATAAAGCTGAGATAATAGAAAGTCAGAGCAACTTCATCAGAGAAGACAATGCAAAGCGATTTCGCAATGATTTCAGGTAGCGGAAAAATATTTACTTTAGTCTTTGTAAACAAAAAGACCGATGCCTTCGTAGATCGCGCTTATGTTGACATAGCACATCGGATCGAAATTTACCTACATCAATATAGTTTTCCAGGAATCAAATCCAATGCTCTTCGGAGCAAAGATGAGGCATCAATTCTATTTGTATAGGGTGTAACTTGCCACTACTAATAGGCTGACTATATCGACATGATACTATTGCGTGTAATTTCAGAGAAGTAGCGAAGCAATGACCCATTTGTGCATAATAACGACGTAAATTTGGGAAATGAAATTCTAGGATTTCAAATAAATAACATGAGTTTATTTTGTTTTAATTACACAACCGTGATTTACTCGCAATAAATTATTTTACCGTGTAACTATTTGGGGTTAGCGGTGATTCAGTCTACCAATTAGGCGCTAATTAAAAAATGGATCCAATTCCCCAAAGAGCAGAATGTATACGTAATTAGAGCTGCTGGTACTGTATTGCACAACTGCGATTTTGTTGCAAATACAGTGAAACCTCCGAATACCGGACACTCGCGGGACCGGACCTTTTGTCCGTTATTTGGAGGTGGCCGTTAT
>JAQIXS010002315.1:0-23531 GCA_034700785.1 Rossiulus vilnensis
CTCAGAACCCTAATATCCTATGACCCCTTTCCACAAATAGGACCCCCTGAAATTGGCCAACTTAAGGCTCCCCTTGTGGTTGGGGTCCTATTATAACATATACATTTACCCTTCAAATAACCTTCTTATTTATTTACTATTTTCTTTTATACTGTTTTATAGCTTTTATTTTTTACGGAATGTACAAATAAAAAAAAATATTTATAAAAAATCTCCACCCACAGTAGCCATGGTCAGAAGGGGTCCTTACCCCTTAAAACCTATTCTTCTACTCTAATAATTTTGTATGCATTTAGCAATGATTTAGACAATGTAATAATTCTTAATGTCTTTAGTCATGCTTTTAGCAACGTAATAATTTGTAGTGCATTTTAAAATGCGTTTTAAATGCATGTTTTAATTTGAATTTTTTTAAAAAACGTATTGCGAATGTTTGTCTTTTTTGCATTGTATTAGGTATTTGCATTTCTGCATTACTTTTTAAAGTTTAAACATTTTTAGCTTAATTGACCTTTTCCAAATTACGCAGGGTTCTCCTAGACTTGGGAAACCTGAAAAACCTAATTGTCAGGATAATTAGAAAGACATAGAATAGTCAGGGAATAGTGATTTATTTTTTAAAAAAATAAGGAAAAATTTGACATCCAT
Organism: Rossiulus vilnensis; assembly: GCA_034700785.1. Classification (NCBI taxonomy): domain Eukaryota; kingdom Metazoa; phylum Arthropoda; class Diplopoda; order Julida; family Julidae; genus Rossiulus; species Rossiulus vilnensis. Next base: position 649 of record JAQIXS010002315.1, read on the forward strand.
GTTTTATTTTTCCACAATCAAGGTGTTTGCAAGGTGTTTACCGGAATAAGACATCGTAAAAAGCCTTGAAACTAAATTCAGGGTATGGAATTCATAGTAAAAGTCATAATATTGACATTTCATACTGATTAGCAGTGTATATGTATATTTCATTTGGATTTTTTAAATTATATTTTAATTTACGTCAAGTTTCATGTATATTCATGTACACGTCATGTATATTAAGTTTAGTTGTTAGTATCTTTTTTATAAATGCTGTAAGCAAGACAGTTGAGCCAGAAATTTTGGCAACATCATGTCTTCTGCTCATGGCTTTTGTCTGAATTTTGGACTGCCTAGAGCCAGAAAAATCCAATATGGCCATCATGTTCAATTACCTACAGCCAAATGCAATTTTCCAGCAAGCTGTTCAGATCATCTACTTTGACATCAGCTGTTTGACATCAGCCTGCCAGGTTGCCTTGCCCTGTGGTGATATGGCGCTGCCAGCATGATGCCATAATTTAATACTGGATTTATCAAATGTACCAGGGCTAGGATTAAACATTGCAGTGCTTTATTTATGAGCTCGCAAGGGATTATTCTGTGTGTTGTCGGCAGGGTTTGGTTTATTCAACTGATAGCATGGAGTGAAATGTGGGTTGAAGGACATTTCGAAAAATGTCATGGTTCCATGCTGTTTCCACTAGAAAATGGAAAAATACTTATTTGAATAGTTTGTTATTGACATTTACTTAAGTTGCCCTTACAAACTGCTGTTACAAATGTTCTTGACATCAACCTGTTTAGAAAATTGCTTTAACCTCAACGGACAATTTAAGTTTTCTGGAAAAAAAATTCAAACTTTGACCACTCTTGAATGACATGACATGTCTCATTTATTTAGAAAAAAATGTCAGTACACTTGAGAAACCGTTATATAACCCATAAGGAGGTATTAATGATAATTTATTTTGTCAAATTTGTTTTGAAAAACATGACATTTTCAAATTCTAAGCAGCTATTCAGACCCCAATGGACGGCAAAAATGTGGTTTTGCATTATTTTTACAGCCTTTTAGGTCAGCCTTATTTGAGATTGATTTTAAAATTCGACTGCATGTTTTGCGATTGCATTTGTGATATGTTTTTATCATTAAACGGTATTAACCGCATGAATTTTCACACATTTTCCGATTTAGATTATTGTGAAAAGTAGGAAAACGTAAGCACATGGTTAATGAAAGTTAAACCAAAACCATAAATTGTTAAAACCATATCAACAATGACAGCCTATAATCCAAACCGATATGCATTGATATGAACAGAAGGCTAAAGTTTAAATCTAAATTTAATTTAGGCGTAATTCCACGTCCCTTTCATTTCTTTCACCATGTCTATCGATTGTCCACCAAGGACATGGCTTGATTCCTGATCTTGGATTTCTATGATATCTCCACAACAGACATGCTTCTGCTTCTTGCAAATCCAGGATTTGGCCGTCGTTGCAGTGGATTGAAAAACCAACCCGTGTCATATATTGAGAAATCGCAACCTTTAGGTATCTCGTAGCTAATTTGTCCTCAAGGACCCGCATCGCCAACACTTCAGTGGACAGTAATCTAAGCGAACGATTGGTTTTTCCCAACTAATGTCCGTCCAATCCGACCGTTAATTACTAGTGATACGTTGCGGAGAAGCGACGTCTATTGATTAGCCTCGTTTTGAAACATCAGGACATTTCTTGAAGAGGCCAAAGAATTCCTCCTCCAGAACTTGCCACTTGTTACAACTTCGCACTTGGCATTTGTCTTCCTGTGACTCGCACAGCTGCTGTCCCCAATCGAGAGAGCACTTGACACCGGCCCAATTGTGCGAGTACCAGAACGTTTTAGTGTCAGGGCACACTGGGGGCATTGGCATCGATCTAGATTCGCAGAAATGAGTTCCCTGAAACAGTTGGTTGTAAATAAATGTCTTGGGCAAATAGCGTGAAAGACGTCACTTGCTGGCATTACATATTCATGATGATGTAATGCCTGGTGGTGGACGTCTTCTGGTCCATAATGCACTTCCCAAAGGTGATGACATTACTACACTTATGGCTTTTTTTTAGCTGAAAAGCAAATGTTTTCTGGAAGACAATGAAATACCATAATTTATCACCTCATGAGTCCGTGGGGAAAATTCAGCTTTTAAAGCAAATTATTGATTACTAAGGGTCAGTTTGTGGAATCATTAATTTAAAGAACGTAGCTGGAAATTTTTCGTTCGTTTGGATGTTGTAAATACCAGAAATGAAAGGAAAGAAATGGGTGATTATCAAAACGTTAATTACTCTGTTAAGTTATGTAATTAGAATACGTTTGAATATTTGAAGTTATATTTAACACGGTGTTACGTATTTGGTAAAGTTTCCAAACTCTTATTTTAGGACAACTTGAAGCTAACAAAAATTAATTCAGACACTAGATATGATGGCATATTAACGATTAAATTGACATTAAAACATTATTCATATACGATATGTATGGAAACATTACTTTAATATGAACACTATATGAATTAAAAATAGAGCAATGATACGTCCATCCTGTGCTGCAGAGCATTTTTGTAAACTTTTTGAATTAAATGTTTGCATTTATGTGCGCAGGTGTAGTTTTCCATGATGTAGGCTACTTCATAAAATCATTCGTAATCACTAAATGTTTCTATCACATTTCTTTAGATTTTTAAATCTCATTGTGCACATAAAAATGTACGAACAAAGAGCTCAAGATTTAAATCATTCTTGTAGTTGTCCAACACCAAAGACTGGATGAAGACACCACGAGTGGCTGCTCCAGTTCTAACGTCTGAGTTGTAGCTACCATCGTGACAACCACCTGGACATGTCCTAAATCAACGTAATCCCTTAACGTTTCGAGGAACAAAATGCACAACGGAAGTAGTTTCCTTCGTTGATCAAAGACGGTTTCTCGAAATTTGTAGCCCCAAAAGCAATGGGGCCAAGTTTTAAGGTCGTTAATAAGATACGCCACTATCTTTGGGACATACTTTTCTGGACGCACAATGGTGTCAAGCCTCACAAGTTTCGTCTAATTGGTGTCAGCGTGGTGTTGCAGAAACGAACGCTGATATGGTGAAGCAACTCTTTATTTCGGAAGTTGAAATGCGGTAATTAAACATTCTCTGCGTGGCAATTAGCCATGCAGAGCTATCTGAACAACCTAATTAAGCCTGCTTCAGAGCGACCTATGGAAACACAGATAAAGCCCATTGGCTGCTGCTGTTTCACCTGTGATCTCTGGTCCTAAAAATGTCCAAATCAAGTGGTTGCTGACTTTGATGGGGTGAGTGAAGACTGGTCAGGTTTCAAGTGCTCTGACAGAAGTTTCTACCCCGGATTGGCTTTATGCATTGAAAATTATAATTTAGGGGTGCAATACGTCTATGCTGAATGTCTATCCATGTTATTCATGGTATATATATATATATATATTTATTATTATGTTCTTATTGTGTTTACTTACAAGATTCCTTTATTTTTAAATATTGGCTCGTAGGGCCGTAACCCCTAAAAGACATAATGGTCGTTATTGTTATCGCTGTCATTGCTAGTTAAGGGCTTAATAAAATTGCACCAAAATTGTTGTCCTAAAGTTGATTTTTGGCACTTGATAAGTTATGGCTTGGCACCCTTCAATTGTTGATGGTATCATGAATGTGTGGCATGTAGGACTACTTTGCATTTATATTTTAAGCACCACTACAGGGCCCTATTCCACACACGTTATGGACTTGTTGTAGCATATGGGCGTGATAGGTACAAGTTGTTGTTCCACTAAAGTATCAGTAATATAAATACCCTGTAGATACCCTGTAAATTGTGGAATGTTACTCCACCTATGATGAAGTACGACTTACATATTGAATTTCTTACACATGACGTCATGTAAGTGCACGTTGTACTTGTACTTTCATAACGTCACCTGTAAGAAAATGCTGACCTGACAAAGTACACCATTCTACAGGTGCAAATTTTACAACGCCATGCACTTGCAACTTGTAGAAAATATTTCTCAGTTTTATTGAATCCTGTTAAGCCCTGTGAAATTTACTTATTTGCATCGTTTAAGATCTGAATAAGTGGGATGTTTTGATGGCATTCACGATCTGTGGAGGGCGTGCATCTCCAGAATCCTTGGGGGTCAAAGTGCAACTGTTTGATTCGATTTTCTCCGAGCGAACTGGTTAATCTGTACGAGTATGCACAGCCAAGAACTCTTTATCTCGGGTCTGTCTGGGAAATCCACATTCAATTTCCCTTTTTATCCAAAAATAAAAACCAAAACAATGACTTATCAGAAAATGGGGTTTGGGTTTTTTTTCCAACTCCCAAAATGGGAAAATGGCTGGTTGTGCTGAAATTGGGAAATCGTGTTTGAACGTGTTTGCCAGGTCACCTACGTGATACAAAAGCAGGCGAAGGCGTTCGCATCATTTCTGCTTATTTATTTATGAAATGATTGGATTTTCTGGCCACAGAAAACCTGTTTATCGTAAGCAAAAATCGATAGTGGCGCAAAGTGCATTTTCGTAAATCGATTTTTTTTTCTGTTCTTCTCATGCATACAAAAAATGGTTGATCTTCACTTTTAGTGCTGATGTAAACAGGTTAAATGCCTGCACTGTGACTTGAAAACACTTGCTGTGTTACACCTGCATTGCTTTAATCTTGTTTGCCCTCTGTATTGCTGTGAAAATAAGTTTGACCTTAACCACCCCCTGAAAGGGGTCTGGAATTATTAATTTAATTTTTGTAATTCACTCAATAGGTCATCTGGTCCATTTTTCGTATGATCCTGCTCCTTAGTCGATCATTTTATCAACACCATCCATCAAAAATGTTTTATTGACCCCCTGCCCTATTTTAGATCATTATTCCTTTTAATTATATATTTATTAAAATGTTCACTGAGAAGTGAAATCGTTCAAAATTACGTAATTTTAAGTCAGTTTTCATCATGTCTCATTTAATGAAATTGACTGAGAAATAAAATATGACTAATAAGCAAAGCTCATACGCAGTTTTCCCCAAATTTGGAAAACCTGGAATTGTCAGGGAAATTAAAAAGACAAGTAATAGTCAGGGAAACATCAGGGTTTTTGAAAGTCATGGAAATCTGACATATCAATATTGACACATGCTTTCACATAGCTATAAGGTGTGTACTGGAATGTCAAGAAAATGAAAGAGTAATAGGAGAGACAAGGAATAGTCAGAGAAATTGATGTTACATTTTACATTAACAATTAATAATTGTCGAATGGAATACGTTTTCATGAAAAGTCATGAATTTAAATTCAGTTCTTGAAAGTCATGGGAAAGTCATGATGTCGACATTATGTTCTGATTTTCTACAGTGCTCCATATTTTGCTGCCATGTAAAAATGCAAGAGCATCTTTATCTTGGACCTTCTTTATGGACGACCCCTAACTTCTTTACTGATCTGGTTTAGCAATGAAATGTCTGTGCAGAGCCCCAAAGGATGTTTAACTAGACATATGAGATTTTTACTACTGGTGTGGAAAGCCCTGTTAGTCGATCAATCCTCCAATGTGTTCAGGGCTTCTTCTTGCTGGAATTGGCATGTTGTTGAGACAGAATTAGAAGTGATGGCCCCATTTCCTTCTAAATGAAGACAAATGTAATGGCCTGCTTTGCCAACTACAGCTTCTGGGCTGGAATTTTAATCAAACGTATATGCCCCTACCACGTCTACGCTTCAGCACCCTCGTGTATGTCACTTTATATGGCTAATAAATGGTGATTGTTTTCTGGAAAATATTACAAGAATATTCAGCTCTAGTTAGAGATGGGCATGACTTTGAATCAGCCATCCAAGGACATTGACATTAAGATCAATTCTCATTAACCTTATATTTTTAGCATGTTTCATGACTAATGGCTTTAGATATATTTCTCTTGATTTTCTTTCATGATTTCTGCTAAGATGTTACGTGTATTTAAAATACTGTTAGATGGATTTTATAGGGAAGGTTTATTCTTTAATTGCGTCTATCGAATGCAAGAATTGTTTTCTAATTTCATATACTTGCAATAATGTTGCAATTTAATTCAAGGCTCATTTAAAATTACTTTCTATGGTCTCTATTTGTTTCCTTATGCTTATTGTACGTTTATATTTTTAAATTCATTTCGTGAAACATTAAAAACTACACGTAAATGCATGTATATCCCAACCATTTTTAGAAGAAAAAATATAGAAAATATAGGATAAATTATTATCTTATCTTTCTGAGCGAATGTAAAATGTTTCAATACTACCAAAGAGTCTCATGTAATTAGAGTTGGAGAAGCATACAGAAGCAAAAACGATTCACTCAAAAATACAATTCAAACAAAAAACAGTTATTAAACACGATGTTTGGACGCACAATGCAACGAATGACAAGGACTCATCTACTGTGATAATGTGAACCTTACATCATCCCTAAAACTATTAATACGAAACAAACAAAGCATACATATAACCATAAACAGGTATGCATACCAGTGTTATGTGTCATTCCCCACTTAAAAAATAATAAACTTCCAAAAATAAATTTAAGAGAATAAGATCAGCACACTGATCAGCTACATAAGAAAGGAATTTGGATATGGGTCCAATCCTGCATAAATTCATCCAAATCCAAATATTATACACTAACATTCCATTTGAATAAGACAAAATTATAAGGATTTAAAATGGGTATTCCTCAAAATCTTGTTCGAATGCTTTCATAAAAAATGAGTCGCTTGTTATTTTAGTCCCACGCCCCAGATACATCATTATGAAGCTTCTAAAACGCTAAACATGTTCAGTACGAGTATATTCACTGATAACTAATGGTAATCCACTCCTTGCTTCCTCAATGCGAGCTTTAGGGCGATTTCGATATCAAGGGACGGGTTACGAAAGCAGTGCCACAGCGCCTGATGTAGTTCGCTCCACGATGCTTGCTTCAGGGCCTGGAGCCGATTTCCATACCACGCCCCAAGAGGATATGCTGGCGGCAGAGTCCTCCACCATGTTATGTCCATTTGGCGGCTATTGCCTCCATGCGAATTTTGTAAAATTAAACTGAAGAACATAATACAAGATTACAACTATATAGTACATGATGAAGGGTGTTGATAATAAAGTACACCTAATGATACAACGTTCAATTTTCCACCAGGGAATGCTGAATCATAAGAAAACAAGTGGTTTTTCTAATGTGAAAAACTAAATCTCCGATAATCGCCTCTGATGAAACTCCCAGTCTGCTCAGATTCGTTCGTTTTTTTTATTACATTTTGTGGGGCTCCTTGGAGGATTAATCCTCAGTGGACAAGACTTTTCAATCTGGGAGACATTTCGGAGCACTAGAACTGAAATGCAAATTTGTTGATGGAATGTTATCAAAGTAGGAAAGCCTGTTTTATTAGTTTGAATGCGGACCGCGTGGCTGGCTTAGGGGCGGTTGAGGGGGAGGGGATGTTGATGATATAAATATTCAGAGGAGTTAGTCGTTGCCCAAAGTGTGTTTATTGGTAGTCGACATGCGTCGACATTACACGGCATAAACAAGCTATCTTACACGGAAATTTATGGAAAACATTTGGTATCTGCCAGCCGACTCAGGACGTGAGATTCACTCCGATTCACCACAAATCAATATCACAGAAAATGGCTGCTGGGAAAGATGTCTCCAGGCCTCGCGATCGTTATACGACGGCAAGAATGGGATCCACCAATTGTGCCGAGGACTTGAGGACTGCAAGACAGGAGGGATGAAAAATTCTTGTTGAACGTTGAATTTAATGCAAAATAATTGAATTTTTTGTTGTTGCTAAAACTGTCTTTTCAACCGAAACGATATTTTTCCTGCTACATCCCGATCTCCCACCTGCTACATCCCGTCACATGTCATATATGCAAAAGAAATGCATGCATGCTGTTTAAGGCAATATTTTATCTTAAAATGCATTTCAAATGCATGTACTATTGCATTTAGCAATGCAATAATTTGAAATGCATGTCTTAATTTGAAAGCATTATTAAATGTATGTAGAATACATTTATTTTGCATATGGGGTAGCACGAATAGTTCAGATGACACTTCTTAATGGCCTATACGAAAAAAGCCCACATCTTCAATAGAAAGTTATTTTTATCATAAAAATCGTCAAAACGCTATAAAAAAAATTGAAGAAACCATTGCTCTGATTATTACTAAGTTTTGATAATTTTTTCTATACTGGTATTTTTACGCAGATTAGTCAATAAAAAATATGATTGCTCTTTTCAACTGATACGCAACAATACATTACAGGCTTTAAAATTATCCAGAACCTGGACCCCCCACGTTTAGAGTAATTACAACACATTGGGGTTCAGAAATAAACCCTTGAGTATTTATACTCAATTTACTTCATTAATTGATAGCCTATAATTGGCAATATCTGAAGAACTAGGATAAAAGATGTGGGCCCTTTTCATATAGAATGCTACAATTTGTTTTGCAATATTTGAAAATAGGACCAGAAAATAATGCCAATAACAAGTGCGGTCCTAGTCTTTCTAGTCCATGACCACCCAATTTATTTAACTCTCCAATCCCTTCAACTTCGGACATTCAACATTCAACAATTAACGTGCAATTCCTGTTACCTGAACATGATTATAAGAGATTCAGCTAGGTCTTAATGCTTGCAATTTATCATTAATAATGGCCCTTTTGGGATTTGTAATGGCTGGAATGAATCTAGCACATGTAAAAATAACAATGCTTCTCACTGAATTTCATTCCTCCCCTGGTTATCGTTAGTTTCACTAAACTGGCTATTTATCTTTTTTTTACAGTCAAGAAAATGTTATAACTTGTCTGATGATATTCCAATAAAATAAATTGGACATCAGTACCCATAATACGTTTTTCAGCGTTCTATTTTTTATATTGTTTTCATACTTGATGTAATGTCAAATTGGCAGTCTGACCAAGCTTTACCTTGCATGGTTTTTCACATCTACTTTTAGTTTATTTTTTAAGGACAAATGTGCCCATCATGTGTGATATAAACAGGCCTTTGTACTTTCATCAAAAGCCTGCCTTATGCTTATCTTGGCATCAACATTATGGAAATTACATAGGCTACGTGTGTAAATTCAAATTTGTGATAAGCATTGTGTTATGGGGAAACATTATGTAAGCAATTTCTTTGATGGACTCGATTTAATTTATTATAATATTAGAAGAGTTTTCATGCACATTAACGATGAAATCTGCCCTTTAAAATGTTGTTTCATTGTGTAAAAAATAGCGCAGGTGGTTGCCAGAAACCTGTGACAAATGTGACAAGTTAGGATAGAAATGCAGGCTAATTTTTTATACTTTTTATAGGCTTAGCTATAAACCTTAAAAAATAGCATACTTTTTGTGCAACTACAATTTTACAACTTAAACAGATGCTATAAAGAACATCGCAATTTTTTTAAGGAACACTTGATTTGGCTTTCACAAATTGCAATGAACATATCTAAGACGTTGCCTTCAAGACTTCGTATCCATTCATTCTTCATACCATCGGTGCTTGTGTAGTTGATGGAAATCCTGTCAATGAAAGACAGTTTATTAAGACAATACTTCAGGGATGCTAATCAGATTTGATTATTGATATGAAAGCGATGTTCTTAACCGAAATATGATTTGGCAGGAAGCCACAACAATTATGAACAAAAATCTCAATCTATTTGCAACTACACTCGCAATCGGTGAAGTGCACACATACCTTAAATCTTTTTTTGTAAATAAATTATTCCCTGGAGAACACTTCATTGAACATTATGGTTATTGGTGCTAATGGTTATTAACACTAGTTATGAAAATGTTTATCAATCACAATTTGTATTCTTAAGGTGTAAAAAAAGGAAATTTAGAATTTTTTCCTGATATTAATGTACAACGTATTATAGGAATTAGTATTTGATTAAAGTCTTTAAAATCGTGATTTATGGGACATGATGCTATAGTCGTGGCTATGGTTGAAAGTATTAGTTTTATTGTTTGGTTTCAAGGACTTGGTTTCAATTTATTATCTTCAGATAAGGTTTTAAAAGTCCACCTAGTCGATGGAAGCTTACGAACTTACTGTCAAAATTAACGTCATAGCTATGGCTGGAAGTCGTAGATTTATTGCTGGGGTTCAAGAACTTGCTATTAATGTATTATTAACGTTATTATTTTTTATATAGATCTTGTTATTAATTTATTATAAGCTTAGAAATCAAAATTGTACTATAGTTTATCAAGGTCATGATTTATAGAACAAAATATTAAGTTATGGCTATGGCTGGAGGAATTAGTTTTATTGTTTGGTTTCAATCTTATTTTTATTAACTGGCTCCAAGAACTTCCTTTTAATTGAATATTGACGTTATTATTTAGATGTAGTCTTCAAAATAATGGTTCATGCTCACATGTACAGTGTGTACTATATGAAGTATACGGTAACGACTATGGATGAAGTTCATGGTTTCTCTGTGCTAACGTATTGTTTCTTTTCTATAATGTACTGTTAATTTATTATTGGCATTGTTTTTAATCTTTAACATCTTGATTTACAGAAGAATATAGAGCACAGCCATGGTCGTAAAAGAAAATTTAAAACTGTAACACATATGTTGTACAAATGCAGATTGTGAAATTCATATAAAAAACTTTTAATAATGAATTTAAGTACAGAAAGATAATTTTTTTATAAAACGATAAACTACACTCGTTTTTAGTTAAAAAGCAAAGCGTACGTTTTAAAGCCGTGCCTGGTGTGAATCAAGCTAGCAACTTTTAGCCAGTTTTTATTTTTATTTCACCATCTTAGATTTTTTATCACATCCCAGGGGAAATGTTTCGACTCCTTAAAAATTATTCACTTTTCGTGCTCAATTTCTACCGTTGTCAAATTAGGGCGCTCGCACTGACTTATCCGACTGAAAATTTGCATCCTGAGAGGCTGAGTGTTACAGCCTAATTAAATTGTTTTCCGAGAAGCGTTTTCATACAGTACGATGTCCCAGAAGATTAATAGTACATTTACACTTAGCTTTTTTCGAAGATTGTGCCACTATGAAATCTTTAGCATGCATGGGCTATAATGAGTTGCCATAAATATGGAAAAAGGCAGAGCTGTCTGAGAGGATGCATTCAGCGAAAAATATCTTTTCAGACACCATCTGCAACCCCAGAGGCATTAATCTGGGCTTGTTACTCACTTCTCTTCTGTCATGGCTCCATTAAACGTACTAATGGGAAAGTTATCACTCGGGTTTTAGTTAGTTTCAGGAAAAGGGGGGTGGGGATGTCTAGGTCTACTCTAAATTATGTTGAATTGTAACGAATCTTCAAAGTGTCTCCGCATCCGTCCGGGTAATCACCCCTGAATTACTGGTGATAAGACGATTTTTAGAAGTAACTATGTGAAATGGGGTAGGCTTGTTTAATGGCGATTGCCAACATCCCAAAAAACATTGAATTTAGATGTATTGTAACAATAATTAAGTAATATCTTCCAAGCGTTTCAACGTTTTTAAACGAATTTTCACGTTTTCCTTCTGCCCTTACACCAGACAATTTGACAGTTTTGGACTGACATATACCAAATACTAAGTGGATTATGTATGAAGAGGGAAACGTGGCACATCCCCTGTGCCACATAGGTCCATTTGAATTATATGCATATAAATGTACTTGTAAGTCCACGCAGATTCAAATACGTTAATAAACTGTATATCAAAGCGTTTTTTTCCATTCTAACATATGACCATATTTACATGTATATAAACAGGTGGGTAATGGTATGTGCCCACATGTGTCCATGAAGGATATTACATAAACAATGTCATAAATAACAGTGACGAATTGGTAACCAAACACCAACTTAGTGTTACTTGCGTATGTATAACGTGTATGTCCGTAAAGTTTAACTTTACCAGGCTAGGCAATGTATGTATAACGTAATAACCTTCGTGGACATATCCATGTACCTTGCCATTACCAAACAGGTGTCCATACCTTGAAAATATATTGTAATGCAGTAACTTATTTCAAAATGTTATTTTTATTGAAATGTTATACATAAGTCCGTTATATAAATGGCTAAGGACAGGTATGCAGTCACAGTTGGCTCTAAATATGGCCATGCATGCAGTCACACATGACTTTATCTGATGTGGACTTTTACAGTACATGGCTCATGTTTGGCCTTATCTGAATTTTGAATTTCAAATGTCTTCTGCAATTATAGCGAATGCTTCAGCTTTTCGCCTTCAGGGTCGTTTAGTTTGAAAATTAGGGTAGTCTTTTATTAATTGCAATAGGGCAATTCGGCATTCCTTGAATTCTCCATCATTTTGTGCCTAATGTAGCGTACTGATTAGTATTTCATACCGCTAGTATGGACTGCAAAAGGCTGAAGAATAGGCAATAATCGGCCCTAGTTACGACTGCGAGTGCTTCTCATCCCTTAATTTAATTTGTCATGCATGCTTTAGTATTATTGATTTCTGGCAGCTTTCTAGCTGTCCCATAAACAGACTCCTGCGATAGCGTTTAATGCGAATCGAGCACTTAGTGCGGTTGCTCACTTTAATATTCTCATTCCTCCCCCCCAGCCTCCGCCTAATTTTCCAGAGGTTTCTTCAGGGATTCTCTTCACGCAATTTCGGTGTGGAGATTTAATTTCCATAAACGTTAAATAGCGAAGACATTACTGCCTGAAAGTCTACATGTCTCCCTGTAAATATTGATGAACACTGAATCAATATTGCTGCCAATTGCAACCAATTACATTATTTTATTGGACGTGTGCTGAATCCATAACAAATGTTTTAATATTTTAGCTATTGAAACTAATGGATATTTAAAAGGTTAGAGCTAAATACTGTATATGTGGGAAAATTACGATAAGTTTTGCTGTGATTTTAAGCCTCCTGCAAGTGATTTTCGAGCAAATTAAAAATATGAAATTATTAAAATATTTGCATTTAATGTCTTCTTCAATTTCATCAAATTCGAAGAAGTCATCTAATGTAAATTTTTACACCAACTCTTTAACTGGCCGTGTTCAAGGCCAACTTAAGGTGATTTAACTGGTGGTAGCTGAAGAACATATCCTTGACAATAGTTTTATTAATAAAATCTATCTTATTGCAGGATTGTCAATATAATAATGCGACTTCAGGTTGTCTTTTGATGGTTAATCATTAACTCATGTCGTGAGGGTTACGATCCCCTTTGTGCATTTGCATTGTTGTTGTAATAAATATATTGTAATCTTGTGAGTGTAGTTTGGAATTTAAAGTGTACGTTTTTTTAAATTTGAAAAAAATCTTACGCTTTACATCTATACTTACATCTATAGATAAACGTATATAGAAAATATAAAATGTAATGTAATATACATTAATTAATCCAGGTAGTTTAAGAGTATGGTAACATTGATATCAGTGAATATAAAAGTCAAATTTAAAATTTAATTAAAACTAAACCGTAGATTATCAAATCTAGATTTCTGCAAAATACTGTTAAAAATAACTTATTTAGTTTAATCTTAGTTTCAAACCCGCTTATATTTTTGACGTTACTATCTAATATGTAATTATATTAACGAATGTGTTAACAAAAAATTTTTGGTATCTTTATACCAAAATTATTGAATTTTTTTAAACTGCAGAAATAATATAAAAAACTGAGTTTATTTTGGTTTTGATAAGTCAAGAAATTTACATGGAAATTATTATAACGTATTTTTAAAAGCCCAGTTTGAATGTTTATTCAAATACGTTCGGAAGGCAAATTTTCATTAATGTACAGATCGATTGTGCAATTTATGTTAAGAATTGTTTAAAAAAATGAACGTTTAAAAATTTCAAATTCACATTAAACAATATCTGCCCTGAAACAGCCAGCTGTTTACATGCCGTTCAAATTGTAATCTTCAATTTTTATATCCGGTGTTCAATCTGTGCAAACACAGGCGTGTGGTTGGGCATATTGATTATACGTGCTGAATTAGCATGTTAATTACCCGGATTTTTAATGAAGTAAAGGCAGGATTACATTTAGATGTGCTTTTAATCGACGTCAGTCGATCATGAAGTTTTTTCGTAATGCATGTTTCGTAAATTACGTTCGTGATTGGCCAATTGGATTTTCACGAATGATTTTAAAATTGATTCGTTCCGTTAATATTTAACAGGGCTGTTATTTTGCAATTTTCAAAATGTTGTGTTTGTAAACTACGAAACAGGCTGTAACCTGTCGTGTTTGTTTACTAATTAACATTGGATGTGGCTTTTAAGAGAGTATCTGACAAAATGCAATTGAAACATTTTCAAAGCAAATGTTTATCACGATCTAATTAGTCAGTTTGAAAATATTTTGCATGCGCATGTTTTACAAAAAAAAAATATAAGTCCTCGAAAACTTATGCTTAAGACCGAGAAGGGACCTCTTTGCATTCGGTTGCCAGGGTTCAAATCCCGGGTCGGCTATCCTAAATGAGGTTTTCGTGGTTTCCACAATTTTTCCAGGCTAGGCATTCGGTCTCATTTCTTGTTCTTCTGTACTACTGTTCATATTCTACAACAACCTGTTAATGCCAAAAGTCCAACGACGAGGGTGGATTCCGTTTTCTCTGTTAATAGGCTGGGTTTGGCAGCTGTCTCCAGGGCTTGCTTTCTGCTCCATCAAGTGTCCAGCCTGTTGCCTCCTATCGAGGACATGTTTCATGACATGTCAGTTGGGCTGTCACCAGTGGGCTGAACGACTGCCACACGCAATGCCAACGCTTCGGCTTTTCATCTATTATGGCAAATGGCATTCGGATGATAAAGCACACATGCTCTTAAATCATTTATTGTGCACCAAATGCCGAGAAAATGCTTTCATGAAGCTAAATAGTTGGCATGATCATCGTACTTTTCCACTTTCCGCTGCTGCCTATTGTAGGGAATGTCATCTAGGTAGGTTCCACCAAAGATAAATATGATTTTTCGCTGATGCCTTCTATGCGTGGACTCTACCTTAAAGAGTAATTTCAAAAAAGATAAAATTCTTTGAGAAAAGACAGAAAATAATGTTTGCATTGTCCTCCAACTTTACAAATCGGGTTACTTTGAATTACCTAGTGCTTTGGAAACCGTGTTTTGTTTATTGTGCTTTTAAAGTAATGCATATTAATAGTATTAATATAAATTGCTATGAATAAAAATTAATATTGTTAAAGACAAAGGAAGTAAGGTATGTTCTATTTTCGATTGGTTTATTGGGAGAGACGGGCAATACAAATAACAAATACAAGGAAGTATTTCTTGATAAATCATCCATAAATGCGATCGTTCCTGCTCAACAAACACTTGCAAACAGGCATTAATCATTTTCATATTACGGATTAGAACACGCCTTATGCAATCATTACCTCGTAACTCACTTTATTATTGCTCTATGTTGAATGATTATTTATGTTATCCAACCTCTCCATGCTGTCGTCTTAACCTTTTCACATCCAATCAGTTGTGGACATTTCTTTTTTTGCTTTTTTGTCCTTTACATTTACTTGTGTTACACTTTAAAAAATTTCATTTGCCATATTTTGATCTATATTTTTAAAATAGCCAGAAGGGGTACTCTGATTCTTCTAGTAACTTTCACTGTATTTGCACTTACAGCTCTATAAATTTTATACTGATCATTCCACCAGGGATGAATACAAAACTACCATTCTCCTCAGTAGCTGTTTCGAATAGCTTGTGTACTAATACCTACCTGCTGAAGTTTTTGATCAGTTGACCAAGAAGGTCAAAGTCTAGATTGTTTTTTTAAAATGAATATTGCGAAATTGTTCAGCCCGATGTCATCTCTTATCTTTGCTTCCTGCAACGTGATCAAGGAACTGTAAGCAGCTAGTTAAAACGTGGCATTGGAGCGGATCATTTGGAGTCCATCGATCCAGTAATTGTCATGCCTCATCTACCTGCTGCCTGCCATTGGTTCATCCTTCTGGAAATGGCTGAAACGATGGCAGACGGCAAGGACATCAAACGTATTTCATGCCGAAAGAACGGCACGGTTATCAGTCATGCCTGCACCGGAAGTGCTCCCCAGAGCTAAAGGCATGTAAGGCCTCAATGGCTTCCCTCGGGGGGAAAAAAGATATTCAACATTTACTAAGCGGTTGTTCATGCACGGTTTGGCAGCACTGCCATTGTTTCCCTATAAACCTGATTAGAGGATATTTAATCGGCATAAATCGAATTTTTTTGGAAATTAATTAAAACTTCGCATCGAACTTGAGTTTTGATTGAAGGTAAATCAATAAAAACTGAAGTTTTATACGAAGTTTTAAATTCGTTTCCAAAATGTTGATTTATGCCGATTAATTACCCTCTAATCAGGTTTATAGGGGAACAATTGTCAATGCTGCCAAATCGTGAAAATATTTTACTATTAAATTTTTGGGGAAAAAAACAAATCGATGTTTTTCTTTTGATTGAAGGTAAATGAATAAAAGATAAACATCAAATTGCAAGTGTTTTTTTAGAAATATTATTATAGGAACGACGTAAGCACCTTTTTAAAAATACAAAATCTATTTACAAAACCTAAATGCAATCAACGGCATACATTACATAACCTGGATCCTGATGTATTTAAACGTTTTTTTTTTCATTTACTGGATCCATATACCGAGTTTTTGAAATTCGATTGTCCTGGTCAGTATTTCTGGAAATGTTTATTGATTGGTCAACGATTATCTCAAGGTTATGTTTGGGTATCCAGGAGCTTATAAGTTCCTGTGTTAAAAAAACAGTTATGTTTGAGTATTCAGTGAAAATGAAACTGCATTTTTGTATGATTTAGAAAAATCTAGGTGAAATTGTATTTGTGGAGTGGCTTGCGTAGCAAGCAGTATAAGGTTTTATGGTTTTAGTTTTTGCAGAACATTGTATTCTCATGTCATTGTCTAGCAGTTTATCAGGCTTGCAATGAAAAATCAATAGTACAGGGTGTCCTAAAAGTGACTGCATATTTCTACGCAGTTGAGTGAATTAAATTATGATCCCGCTGATTTAGAAAAAAATACTTATTTTATCGGCTTAAGAATCGACTAATGAATATTCTCAACATAACGAGTACAAAATTGCAATTTAACATGTAGCAGCCCTAACACAAAAGATAGACTAAGACAAGTGTTTCATTTCAAAAGGCAATTCATTGCATTCTTATTTTCATTTAAAAACGAAACAATTTAAAATGCATTATAAATACATGACTCAATTTGAATGTTTTTTTAATAAAATAAATTGTCAATGCATTTCTTTTGCTTTGCGTTTGGGAGTGCATAAAATATGAAACTGATAGTTTTAAATTTGGTACGAAATTCACTTCAATTTTAAATATGTTGGTATAACAATTAAATGAAATAAAATCGTTATTTTCTTCAGTGTTGATCCTGTTTGGTATAAATTCAGAGTTTTAGGATACCCTGTGTTTTCATGCTGCTATGTGCGCATATTACTGTATATATTTTTGTCATATTTTGGTCCTAACCCAGCTAGATCGACATGCATTTGTTTCTGTTTTAATACTGTATGCTTGCCTGAAAATATCTAATTTGATCTAATATGAAAATAACCTTATTGCTGTTATTTATTTTTTTGAAGAAAAATGCAATATTGTCCTTATTGCTTTTCGGTGAGATTTCTCCTGAATCGCATTCCACCAAGGCTGAAAATCATTTTTCTGAAATATTGATTTGAAAACTCCAATATTGACAGAGGTTCCTGCGTAAACGTTGGAATTGAATGCATGTTCGTCTTATTTGATCAGTTATTGAAATGACGAATGACGAGTTCGTCTCATTAGTTAGCCAAATCGTGGTCTTGATTTTTGATGCGATTCGTGTTTGCTCAGGACCCGGAAGTAAACCGATTTACGTTTATTTCGCCTCTGCTGGGAATACAAAGGTCTGCAGAAATCGTTAAGGACACTTTGCGTGGCAACCAAAACGTTGCAAAAACGCAACCAGGAATGGCCTGTGACTCACATGGTGTGAATTTAGATGTTGTGGGTTGTCATGGGCGAGGTAATTGATTATGGCCAACCATATGGTTCATTTGCATACATCAACAGCAATTGCTGGTGTAGTTTTACAGAATACTGCTGTTTTATGTCGCTGTGAAATGAAGGCATTATAGGAAAATAGGACGGTATTTTAGCGGTGTTTTTTTTTTGGTAATAAAAAGGGTTTTTATAATGCGTTAATGTAGACCTAACTACCAGCCTGACGTCTTCATGGGATTTTTCAAATATATTAATAACCAATTGAACCATAATTATGGATTTTGAATTTTTTTTGGAAATAATTGGCCTCGAAAGCAATGTTTTTTTTTGGAATTAATTCCTCAATGTAGTTTAATATTGCACATATCGGTATTAATCCCAAAATCGGGAATTAAATTTAAAAACGGAATGTATAAGTTTGTATATATTTATGTCAAAAAGATTGTAAGGTACGTAATGTGGTAAATACTTTAATTTTTTTTAAATTAATTTTTTCTTAAAAAGATGTATAATTTTTAAGATTTTCGATAAAATATTTGGAAATTATCATAAAAACGGAATTGTGCTTGGTTCTTTATATCCATGGTTGTATTGGTATTATCGTACAGTTTATTGAATTTATTTGGTAATATACAAATGTGCATTAGAATGTATTGCCAATATTTTCTACGCAACAGGTTCAAACAAATATTTAATCAGGGCTCCCCAGACCTTAAAAAGCTGGAATTGTAAGGGAAATCGAAAAATATATAACAATCAGAAAGTATCTATTTATTTAGAAAGTCAAGAAAGTCACATACATGTAGTTAAGGTGTCTACTTGAGTTACCATTTTTCAGATCATGGAAGTCATGGTATTGATTTCCATGTATCATAATTTTGAAAAATTGGTCAGGATGATCAGAGAACTTTGTTCAAAACAACTGGAAAAGTCAGAAAAACAAAAACCTTCATTTTTGTGGGGTAACCCTTACAATGCAACGTAAAATTGAAAATTCAGATTCATGTATATTTTACTAGTAGATATTTCTAATTACCTAAACTCGCATTGTAAAATTGATCCGAGGACTTTGTGAGGAAATGCACAAATGTTTGTGCAATGTTAAAATGCTTCTGCAACAAGTAATAAGACTGCAATAAGCTATAAATTACAAACATGGGGGGAGGGTGTAATTAATCACCTCTTAAATTATATGCCTACGAATAGGTCTGGTCGATCAATGTAGGAATGAACGATCGTCCATGATCACTACGCGTAAATGATTAAAGAGAAATTACCAGAAAATGCATGAATTCATTAACCTACTTTTCTTTGTTAACAAAAATGCCGGCGAAGAACCTCGAGAATTGAAGTAGCAATTAAACTAAATTCTTTTGCATTTATTGAATTTTTTTCGTTGAATGCACTTAGAAAATCAATTTCTTTTTTTTATATTAATAATGAGAGAAGAACAAGGAAATAGCAGCAATAAATGTAAGATAAAAGCATGCTTTCACATTAGACTAAATAATGAAAAAAATCGATTGGCTGGAAAATTCATTCACGTAATTAACTTGCTTAATGGGGCAGCCATTAATGCATTGAATTGTTACAGGCTATGCACTTATGTCGATATGCCCTTGTTAAATTAAGTAGCAAAAACTGACGAAAATGTATAAATCTCTTTGTGAATTGAAAAATCGTAAGTGTTTTTTTCGGGAAGACGAAAATTGAAGTATTGTTTGAAAGCAATTACCAAGATTAAAAGTGGTCATTGTTTACTTTTTTCTGACATGCTAATGATTAGGTTCCGTATGTTTGTGATGCTTTTCAATCAAAAACAAAATTAAATCATGTTTCCATTTAAACTTTTAATCCAGAAAATATAATTTTAGCGAGGTTTTTTTTCTTGAATTTTTTTTTTTAAATTTTTAAAAAAAAGTGCATTTATGTTGAGATGATACTTATGAAAATGTATAAATTTGTTCTATACTTTTATATTATCGAAATTCATTGACATTATTTTGAGCTTGTGCTGTTGACAAAAAAACCATTTACTTGTTTTACTTGAATGCAAAGATAATTTTTCTTAAATAAAGTACTTAATAGTTTGAGGTAAACAAAATCGGAAGTAAAAATTGGCTAGATTAATAAAGTTATCAGATTTATGACACAAAATTAAAACCATATTATAATAATAAATTTAGATACATTAAATCACTAATTCATATAGACATTAAATACTTTTTAACTATTGCATATATTGTCTTTTAAGACTTTTACAGAAGATAATGACATCGAATTCTTACGTTCATTTTAGTAGAACAATCCAAAATTACATGAGCTGCCATCAGTAACTTTAATATAAACAATTATTATTTTTCAAATCAGCTACTAATATGACTAGAGAAGCTAGTGTAAAAATAGCATAATATTTTATGGCAGCAATGCAAAAAACACATCAACTTATTTATGTCACTCTCAAGAGGATAATTTCTTGCTTATTGTGCTTCATCTTTTTTGCCATTTATTGAGTTTTTTCTCAGTCAGCTTTTAGCGAAATATCGAGTGTGCATCTTTTGAAGGCGTTCAGTTTGTTTATGTTGTGAATAAGAAAATGGTATCGAGAAATCAATACTTCTCACTTTGAATGTGGGAAATGAAACGGAAAGTGAAATCTTGGGAGAGAAAGAGAAAAACTGCGAAGAATAATATTTCCCAACTTTGAAATAGGCTTATGTTTTTAAGCACTGGCTATATATATATGGCGAAATGAATGAATTGGTGATGGTTGCGTTTCATCACACATGGCAACGTGGCCTTTTGTCATTTATCACTGTTGCACTTCGTGGGGAAATGAGTTTTTTTTTTGTTAAAAATTCCATCCAAGTAATGCTGAGAGTCTTCGAAAAGCTGATGCAAAAAATATTGCAGAAAATGAGTATCTTTTGCATGAACGCACGTATTGCATAGTTGTATTTTACAATGCAATATCTTTTTGTATTTTCAAAATATAAGGCGTTCTGAACAATAATCTTTAGGATCCTAAAGTTTTCAAAATATTTACGTACAGTTTAAGTACGTTATGTTTTACGGTCATCAATGTATGTAATCCAAGAGCTTGATTTATTTAGAGAATATACATGTATATTAAAATAAGATAATGATAAATGAATTTCAGAAAATTAACAATTAAACAATTAACAATTCGTGCTCTTATAAACTACACAATGACACAGTGAGAAATTCCCTGAATACATTTATGTATTTCTTGAAATGCATATTGCAAATTCATTGCAGATTTTTGCATTAAACAAAGCAGTGTGCTTGAAAAATACAACTATTTATCAAATATCGACATTAACATTTAAGTGTCGTGTTTAGTGAACCTGGAAATGATTAGCGGAAAAAAATGCCACCTGTTGCCAGTGATCAGTTTTGCACGGCCTTTAAAACGGTGCTTGGTTTTAAACGATGTATTTATCAAGTTTTGATAGGGTGTAAGTTACGAAACCATTGCAAGCATGTCGTCAGTGGATTTTAATATTGTTCGATATCGCAGAGAACGAATTTAATGCAATACGTTTTTAGCGAAATGATGAAATACGTCTCTGCCAATGAGATTATCACGTTTCCAGAATTCTTGTTTTTCATCCATTAATATCATCTTGCAACAAAATGTTTCATGTCAGCACGTATGTTGGTGGCGTTGACATGTATGGTTAGCCACAGGCGGTTTTATATTTGATTGATCTTAATTTATTTCCAATAAAAATACTGCTCATAAAACGGATGTAGTATGGAGGATTAGGCATCCAGAGGGCGATGCTCACAGAATAACAAATGATATAATCGTTTGAGGGTTAATATTCTTCAGAGGTTTCCTTGCTCAGTTCATACTTGATAGAGGATCTGAGCACCAAACCACACATTGTATGCCAAGCATGGAAAAAAATAATAAGTTTTAGTAAATTGTTATAACGAATTGTATACTACGATATTCTTTAGGGTAAATCCACCTTTAGGGAAATTCCCCTTAAAATGCATATGGGGTAACCATAATAAGGTGGGAATTGTCTCAATATGGAAAGTTATACAGAATTCCATGCTGTAAATACAAATATTGAAAATTTAATATTGCACCATATGACTAGTGCATTTCTTAATTTCATAATGTATGTGACACTGAATAATGTTAGATACGAATTTTTGAAGTTGCAAGATGTACATGCAAAAAGTACTTTATTTAATACAAATTATCTTTTTACGTGTAATTTTATCATGACATCAACAAATATAAATTTGAAAGACCTTAATCTTAAATAGTAAGAACTTTAATTAAAATAACACAAATATTAATCATAACAGAATATAAATAAAGCTAAATAGCTGGTCAACCAGTGCTTAATTGGACTATAAACTTTACATTTTTGTATTAAAATCCTTGGTTTTCTCTGTTATCTTTTATTTGCTATACTGAATTTCTAAAGCACGAAACGAAATTCTTGTGCAGTCACACACACTACGCGAAGCATACAGAGTAAATTAGGAAACAATGAGGGCTTCATCAATTCTGAAATAGGGAAAATCAATTATGCATCATCCACTACTGGCTTTTAGGAATTTATTTCCCCAAATTGAAAGGCTCCCCAACATTCCACTAATCAAACCATGCAAATTATTGGAAAAATTGTTTTTAGTTTACGTCTTAAGTGATTTATGTTTTCAGAAAAAGTGGATTATCTGTGCCTATATTC
>JAQIXS010002316.1:0-23530 GCA_034700785.1 Rossiulus vilnensis
AGTCGGCTAACATACGAAACAGCGAAGCTATCAGTGATTGCCCAACATTCGTAGAAATTTAATTAAAATAATGTAATGTAACTTACAACAGGCGTAGTTTGCGTTAAATGAATAACCTGACCTCCATTACATTTGCGATTCTACCGGAATTTAGGGAGGCTAACGCAATCACAATATTTTTTTGCTTGATTCTTTTCGGTTTTATTCCTCAACTGGTAAAAATGAGAATATTTGTTGTCTGCTTTATACCTTATTGCACAATAATATTAATGCACATATATACAAATCACATTGTAAGTTTAAAATCATTGCAAAGCAGTTCTGGGAATGACCATCTGATTGCATATAAATGCAATGTTATCTCTCAATTAGCTTACAAAACAAATAGCAGCAGTTTGCTGACATTTCATCTGCGAAAACTAGGTGGCCCAAAGCCGCAAGATATTTGGAATGAGAAGATGTCTTGATTACATTTGATGTAGCAGATGATAAGATGAAGTAAACACTAAGTGGAGAAAATGCTACAGATAAGCGCACTACGCCCATCTGTTTTTTGCACAATCTGACTTTCAACGCTGTGATTCTAAAATGGGAAGCAAAGATTAGATTCTGACAATTTTTATTACAGCCCTGCGATGCAGGTATTAGCGAAAAATAAACCAACATAAGATTTGAGTCATGTACACTTAGAAAATCAAAATGTATTAAAAAAGTGCCCAACTGAAATGTTCAATATGCAAAAATGTTTTTTGGTTGCCCACTCTAAGGTTTAATGCATTGGGTAATTTGAAAATGCCTCGTTTATAAATATATAAATACATCTGGAAACTGTTCGACATGCATATGCATATATATATATATATATCCCATTTTGTATCTCTCTATATATATATTTATATAGATAAGAAATGGGATGATGCATCTTAGAATCAGGTACTATACGCAAAATCCAATCTTTAATGCTGGTCAACCGAACATGACAACATTATAATGCGAAGTCTAAACTGGAAGTTATGTTTATGCAGATTCAGTCAAACCAGCATTGCCCACTTTGTTTTGGTGCATTCAAATGTTGTGTCGTACATTGGTAAAAATGTCCGTAAAGTAAGTGTGTCTAAACTTCTGATAAGAATCCTTTTTTCTCTAAAATTTATTTCTGAAAAATGGATGGAGCGGCTTTGATTCAGTGGTGATTTATTTCCAAATTTATGCAGAAGTTACGATGTTTGTTACATTGACACATTTCGTTATTAAAAATCAACGCATTTTTGGAAATATTGACTCTAAAACAAAAAAAACAAAAGATTTTCAAAATAGTTTCATGGTAAAATAAAATGATGCATCCGTTCCTATTTCACTGACAAGAGCTTACGATGTTTTCATTCCCAGCGTACAGCGCACACTTTTTACCACCTCTAACTTCTCAATTTCCTATCCAAAAATGATTTTCAGAAATATCTGCATTTTTGCATGAATATTAAGTACTGTTATACGAGCATGTCATTGACAACGTGGCTGACATCAGATCATGGCAACATCGTCAATAAATTTCGGATAAGGCGATGCGTGCTGAGGAAGGCGAGATGCTCAGTTATTTCCTTAGAAGAAAAAGCTTCAGGTCTGATTGCCTCGTATGACGTAGCTCTTCGGCATTTCCAATCTGTAGTCAACTATAAAAACAGCGACGCATGGAGCAGATGATTGCAGAAAACAGCCATTGGACAAAAGACATTCAGCCTGGATGCGTTGACGTTTCAATCTGTCTCAGACTGATATCGTTTCGCATTGTCGCCCATTGCTCTTATTTTTCATATTATGAGACTCGCTTTTGAGTCTTGAGGTTTGGAGGTTTGAGCAGGCTTTCCTATCATCGCATTGTCATCGAGTTACAGAAACCTGTGGCTGAGAGGGGAGTGATATTAAAGGGCTAGCTCAGTAGATTTTAGTACTACGGACTACTATTGATTTTTGCGTGGAAAAATAAACTTCATAGAGGCGAAGTCGAACTCTTCCGGCACATTATGACATTGTTCAGCTGGCTATTAATAGCTTAGCAATGCATGAAAGACTATTGCATTGAAAAGCAATACAGTGCGTATTGATTTTCAACAGCTGATAGCGGAAAACGTAGTTTTATAATCTGGCGACTTGAACCGACCGATATAGGCTTCGTATGACGTCAGCAGCTTTTTATATCGCGTATTATTTCTTGAGAGCTTAGCATGCAGATGAAGAGAAGGATTAAGATAGTGCGATGCCAGAACCCGAGGGCTTCCAAGCTCTAATCCGTTGCAAGGAGTGAGGCATCGAGTAACAGGTTGCATGCCCTAATTGAAACAATGGTTCTCCATTAAGAGTGCCTACAACACTCGTTCCACAGTGTTTACCAACAATCGACTATAGCTCGATCAGACCCTCGAGTAAAATAAAATTTGGTCCGGAAGGATTACGAATAGTTACGAGAGGATCTTAATTCCGTTTGAAGGGCGAGAGACAATAATCACATTAATCTCTATTATGTTTAAGCATTCTGAAGAAATCCTCCACGTCAAACGTTTCTGCGAAGATCTCTTAGAATAACACAAACTGTACATGTAGGTGGATTTCTATCTACATTGTACATTGCCATTGAAAGCATTTAAATCGAGATGCCCACGAATTATTTCGTGCATACTTTATTCCAACAAATTTCGTATTGGAATTAAGAGCAAGTCTTTGGAGGCATGGCTAGGTAAACTAAAACTCAAATTCACAACGTTTCGGTCATAGTTGAATCTTCATCAGGTGCTGTATTTAAATTCATGAAGGTGAAAAACATAAGCTTTGTTTACGTCATCCGATTGGAAGCATTTACAGTAAAAAAGTGGTATTGACATGTAATTTTAAGGAGCAATTCTATTTTGCCATGATACACCAAGCTACATGCATAAGGTAACCTATGGAAATTTCATTCAAACACAAGATGAAATAAACGTATATATTTCAATGCTTTTATTAGCAATGTAAATACCAACATCACAACGTTTACATCGTAACTCTAACGAAATTCATGAGCCACCGAAAAATAAATATCCCCACTAACTTTAATGTTTATCAATGGACGATTGCTTCCATTCAGAAGCTAAACAACCCACAAACCTGAAACGGCTTCATGCTTTCATTGTCATACTCGACTATTGCTTACTATCGTAACTAAAACTCTGTCTTGATTTGCATACAAAAGATTTGGTGGCCCTTAGATATCAGGCCTCATCGAAGAATTCGGTTTTCACAGCGCTTCGCATGTCGCCAGCCCTGTACGTACAAATGCTTAACTTCAAACCATGACAACGATAAAGAGTAAATATTTATACGTTAGAAGCCACAATTCTTTTCTCAAGAAACAAGATCAAGTAATATTTCTCTTAATGCCTCCCGGAATCCTCGACTAGCGTTTCGTTTTCTGGTAGTATCTACTGAATAGACACGTTTTTAAGCGCGTTTGTCTAATTTAGCCTTTAAGCCAATCGATCGGTTGCGTGCCTCATCACATGGCCTGCAGGATTTTCCCCATCTGTTACGTCATCAGCTCAACAGGTAGAAGAAGCGGAGGGAACCGCACGCAGCGCCAGTTCCTGCGGCTGCATCTTCGGCAAGAGGTTAGCATGCTGCGTACTCAAAGAACTGTTTTTCCAAGCTAAAACTAGGCTTTGGGTGCAATTCCTCCCTGCTCTCCTTTCGCGTTTCGATCCACGTCCTCGGAGCGATTCACCGAAGATCAAAACACTGCTTTGGTGCGTGACGAATGACGAAAATGACGTCCAGAGCGGCACGTCTGGGAAAAATCTGACTTAAATCTTTGGCAAGAAAAGATAACGAAACTGTCCTAAAATGCATGGTGCTTCATTAGTGCTACGAATTGTTATCAGCACATTCTAGTGCCGTGCAGCCTCTATCAATTTAAGTACCGGTAATAAGTCGACCACATTCTTCGCGATTTGCAATCAATCATCGAACTGAAAATGAGGGAGAATAAATTGGTTATCTTGGGAAGTGGTGCCGTGGGAAAGACCTCCTTGGTGATGCAGTTTCTGGAAGGATTCTTTTCGCATTCTTACAAGCCGACGGTGGAAGATTATTACAGACACACGCTGCAACTGCCAAGTAAGTGCCCGATTTGAATAAATGTAATTAGCGCACATATTCACAAAGAAAAGTTCACTACTAATCACGCCGGAAATAATTATTCGAATGACCGGAATCAAGGTTTCACAGTGTTTGATGTCTTAACAAAAGCTACACAATGAAAGCCTACATTAATTAAAATTCGTGCAGGTTTCTTTATAAACGGTGTTTTGGCAGTTTATTGACATTATTTTTTGAATACAATCCAACGTTCAAATGCAATGAAATAGTATTTGTTATCTGGGCTTAGACGTGATTTTAAAAATGGTGTAAATAATTCGTTGACAGTATGACATGTACATTGCTCTTAAATTCACCCATATCGTGAGCAGTATACATAGAAGCGTACCATCTGAATAAATTATGGATAATGCATTTTCTTAACGTTAAGAAAGTGATTTTGGATTTACATTTAACTCAAAGCGAAAGAATTTACATAAACATTGCATCTAAAACGCTTTACTTTTATATATTTAGGCAAATTTGGTAACTCCCGCTCAACTAATAGAAATATGCAATTTTCTTCCACGGCATGCATGTGTAACGACGAGATGTTCTATGTCAGCACAAAGCGTATTAGGCCAACTCAATTCTACACATCCAGAATTCAAAAAACTATTTTAGATTAAGGAGTTATGACTGATAACATCTCGATGTTGCCTGCATAAGTAGCTCTTGAATTGTTAATCCAGCTTTATTAAAAATCGTTGTGTAAAGTCCGTAAACCATTGTTCTATTTTCTATTATGTCTTGATGAAAGAGTTATTTTCATATAGTTTAAATTATTTGCAACTCCTAACGCACATACATGTACACGTGCGTTAACAGCTTTTGACTTAGACACAGTACTGTTTAGATGATGATTACTGTATACGCAATGTAAGTTGCTCATTCATGCGATATAACATGAATAAGCAACTAAAGATAAGCTAGCTATAATTATTATTTTGTACTTTAATGACCATCCCTTACGATTAACTATGCTATCAAACTTGAATTAGAGTAGATTTGTCTCTTGGGATTTTGAACTGGATAGAATGAGACTTGCCTACACGTCTATGCGAGATCGATCCTGATTTCAGTTTACAATGCGTATACTGTTAGTTCACTGCTATCGCATTTAGTCTCGCATTTTCCTTTTCATCTTCATTAAATAAACCTGAAGGTAGAGTCTTGGCATAGTAAAATAACACTCTTAAACTCTATCTACTATAACAATAATACCTGCTTCAAAGGCAATCTCTTAGAGCATTTCACTGTCTTTTAGTGATCCAAAAGTATAAGAATATGATACGCAAGCTATTGTCTTCCTTAAAAAATTATGCATCCTCCATTGATATAATGATCACGTTACGACGTTGTAATCATTTCTATGCATGTAAACAAATGTCGAACTCGAACCTCAGACAATATAACAACAATGTAATACATTGCCAACCATTTTGTAACATGACATCACACCACATTTTGCTGGACTAGCACTTACATCGATATTATCTACGGGGATGCAATCAAATCATATAATTTGAAGTTAATGGATAGACTACTGTAGGAGAGATGCAGCATAGCTGTTTTCACCATGATATATAATCTATGGCTTTATGAAGCTAATAAAACAAGGGGGATTCATTGAAGCGTGTGAATAAACATGGTTATTAATCGTAGTAATTAAATATTGCCGATATTTCCGCATTTATGGATACATTGATTAGATTTTGGTCGATCAGTAAATGCTATTAAAGCATGCTACTGTAAGTTAGTCTAAAGGTCATCATTCTGCGTTGAAGATGATTATTTGTTTTGTCAGGAGCAAGAAGGCAAAGAAGTTGTCTATTAAATGCCCACAAGCATAAACAAATCAACGGATAGTTTCATGTTACTACAATTTCATTTTCGGATAGCAATATGCATCTGTGACCTAAACAACCAAAAACAAACACTTTGTTCGACTGCACTTTTGTTTCTTTATAGATATAGTTATTTCAACAAAAACTGCGAGGAAAGGCAGATATTTAATCATAATTCTTGTTTTTCCTTATAATTCAGCAATGTTATTCTTATTTTTGTGTGTTACAATGTTTTTTGTGAATGAATTTATCTATGACATCACATACATGTACCTTGCGTCTATATCTTACCGACAAGATTATACATTCACAAAATTTATTGTAGTCTTATTTTCAAGGTTACCATATTAAAGCAGCCTTTATAGGCCCCTTCTGAAGATGCAAAATCCTCCATATTGCAACCTTGATGTTGGTAAATTGAACTTAGTTTAGTGGAAACTGGATTAATTCCACCATGGTAAAAAATAGTCCAAACGCATCAGTTGCCGCAGGCATTAAAGCTTCAATGTAAATTTTAATAAGATTATTTATATTCTACAAAAAATGTTCATTAAAGCATCACGCAAATCAATCTCAAGGGAAAAAACCTCTCTGTCTTGATTTTTTAATCAATTACTATTTACGACACATTGTGCATATCCAATATACTGTATAGGTTCATGGCCTTGTAGACTTTAAACGACAGCTGAGTTCGTCTAACTGTTCATGGTTCACGAACCAGGACAGTTGAGTTTTCAGCTGTCTAGGCAATTGCAAGTGTATCGACCTGTATATATGTATAGGATGTAAGAATGTCGTCTTGTAGATACATGTTTACTGAATGCATCATTACACGTTGATATCCGTATTTAAAATGTACAGTACGTAATAAAAGAAACCTATAGTTACAAGCTACACTGTATATCAAACAAAATAAAAAATGGAGGCGTCTTTTTTTCAAAGATTATAAGGATTGTCAATAATTGTCCACCATTTGTTAAAAGCATTTTATGTAGAATATATTTAAAATTACTACCATTAATGTAAACATCGTAATTCTGCTCAATATTTTCTTATTTATTACATTGCTGCCAATAAACTACATGTTGCACAGTTGTCACATTAATCGTTCAAGATAAGTTGTGAACATAAGTACATATAAAAGGTGGCTTGTGCTGTACAATTAGAGTCAAACAAAAACAACGCCTGATTTGCAATATAACGGTTATGAGAATACATAAAAGGAAACTTGCATGGTATAATTATAGATAGACAAAAGCAAGACCAAATTACAGTATATCTACAGTATAAGAGCGTAAAATTAGTTGAGAAGTAAGACGACATTAACGCAGCAACTAACGTCAGTGCAGTAAATATACAGCTGCGAGATTTGCCATATTTTAATCTGGAAAATAAACTAAGATAAAGTGTTTTCCAGAAAAAATTAATAAGCGCAGCAATATCATACTTTACAGATTTACGTCAAGGTATATAATTAGGCAGCTTTGAATGATGTTTGACAAATGACATATCATTAGCAGTAAATGACGCGCAGTGAAAAAAACCCAGTGGTTTGCACGTCACATGACACTTAAGAGTTAAGAGTCTTTAGAGTGAACGGAAAATTAATAATAAAAGGACCTTAAGTGGTTACTAAAATATCGACTTGAAAGCTAAAAAAATTCATATATCAAATTGGTTGTTGGATTTTGTTTTGTTTAATTTGATTCGAATTATCGAAATATTTGCAAGCACACAATTTATCCGAACTAAAACAAAGTCCAGAGAGTACATGTATATTTTAGAAAAATGAATCGTCATGCAGCATAAAAAAATTCATTGAGATATCATTTGGGAAAAAAACCCAGAAATTTGTCGCTATATTTTTTTAGGTGTTTTTCCCTCCCACTGTGATATCAGAACCTTTAAGTAATGATTGATCTGGCGACAAAAAGAAATACAGAAGTGAGAACATTTTACTCACTGTTCATTTTACGAAATAATGGACGAACATTCTCTAAATCGCGTCCACGTTTCTACAATGCTTTGAAAATCTCAGTCCCTGAATTTCACTCGCGTGTGGCTTTATTAGGGTAACTGAAGTTGAGTTTCACCCACTGCTTGATGCCAAGGAAAAGCAATTTAATGAGCTAAGTCAACGATCAATAATCCCTTTTGTCGCAAGGGTCGCTATGGGCCAATGCAGTAGCATTATATGTCGTTGAAATCTGTTTATATAGCTACGCACGTACAATATGTATTTTATAGATTATGGAGCAGCCAATAGGTGTTGTTTCAAAAAAAGAAACCAGTGAAACCCACGGGATCATGTAGGAGGTTTGCTCTCTAAGTCCACAGGCCGCAGTCGGCTATCAGCTTGGATGCAAATGTCAAGATCAAGTTTATTTTAGCACAGTCGACCTGCGTGATTTGTTTACAAATGGGACGAAATGAGACACGCTTGGCGAACAGACTGACGTTCGACTAAATCTCTGATATAGCTTTAATCAGTTTGCGACAATTCCTATTATTAAAATATGGAGGATAACGCCTCTTTACGACGGCGATTTGTGAGCATTATAGCGCCGCTCTGACAGAATGTTTGAGTTACGTTGTTTGCCGGATAATAAATTTGAAACAGGCTTCTACATCGGTAATTTCCTATCGGATTAGTTTTAATCTTCAGCATTTTTAACTAAGCCCACACAAAGCTTTATTGACTTTCCTTTCAGCTTCATATAAATAAGCACGTGCACGCATGCTGATAACTGCGCTGGATAGATTTGCAACTGGTCCTATTCCCCCAAGCCCACCCCCATCAAGTGACAACGCAAAAAGTAATCCCCCATTTATCCATAAATGCAGATGCGTACGTTTAATTGTTAACTGAAATGCAGTTTGAATTTCGCTTTTCAAGGCCGTTCGCGGCAATTGCTCCCACTCCAGGAAGGTCTGATTGATTAATTGACATACACCGTACATGTAATTAACAATATCTCAATAACTAGAATCGAAGATGTGGGCCCTTTCCATAAACATGTAGCCTACCGGTACACTGTAGAGGGCAACATAAGCATATGTGTTCAAATATTGTTCAAATAAGTCCATGAAACCCATCCATGCCCATAAATATCCACATACAGGTATATTCATATTCGTCCAAATTTTATGGCCGCAAGATAACAGCAGGTTCCTATGTTTATCTTGCACATCGAATAGACCCATTACGTCAACATGATCAAGGTCATGGTTATTTTGTAGTAGGAATCATTAATTAGGAAAAGCGCTCGCCATGCATGGACGGTTTAACTGCATTCTAATCAAAGAAGCAACAGTTACTGTCTAATTTAATGGAAACAAAATCATTACGATTAAAGTTGATGGTCACATTTACAAGTAAGCAGTGCCTGTTACTATTCGACAGTCAAGAATGTAGTAAAGATTACAATAATTTGCTCAGCCCATGATTGGTTGTCGTGATAATTCAGCTTTTCACCCAATTTATAGTTTATAAGATATTTTTGGGCTCTCTAAAACAATTTTTTTAAAAGTTAATATCGGCAGCGTTTATTAGCGATTAACAAACTAAGTTAATATCGTCAAACTATTTTCTAATCCTATTGTCCTAAGAGAGACAAGCAATCTCTACTGGCAGAGAAAGTGCATGGATTAATTAGCCATTAATTAGGCAAAGCGATATTACTATCTTATGGGAAATACTGTGAAGAGTGTGCTCATTCGGTGATATTAACCCGTTTTTATCTATTTTAAAAACTGCAAATGTTCGTGAATTGATACTTTTTGTGTGGATTCATTGTAGACCAATCAAACCGACAAAAATGTGTTTAACTGATAAGTGTATTTTATTTACACACCAAGACGGTATAATAAAGCAGTCTCTGTATTCTTCAACTCATGGTAAGTGCATGTATATTCATGTAGCCATTGCGTACTTAAGAAATCGAACATCATCTTAAAGCGACCTGCGTTTATTTCCAATAAAATCTACTGTTATTGCCGCGTCATTAATTTGGATGAAATCCAATAGACCATGCAAGGGTGAGCGCAGGGTCTCTAATTAATGGTCCGCAGTGTATCATTATACTGATCTCTTATTGGTCATGGGTCTCATCATCTTTTCGTAAGATAAACATAGCCTGCTGCTGTTAGCTTGTCTAGGAGTTGCCTTCCTCATAAATTGAAATCTTTGACAGCAAATAAGAACTGTTCAAAGCCAAATTGCATTGGCAATCATTCAACCGTATTTAAACAAACCTATGTATGTCGTAAACGATTTTACAGCCTCAACAAAGCTTTGATTTCGAAACATTCAATTGACGTCATACTTTAGCGAAGTATAGCCCAATTGTCCCAAGATATTGCCAAGTGTGGGTAATTAAGGGGATTAGAAAAAAATTTAGAAAACTTGTTAGCATCCCTGAAAATACAAGTGTACATGCAGGGCAACCTTTACCGATCCACAAGAATTGTACTGATTTTTATTTTACTCAAGTTAAAAAAGTCAGGAAATTTTCTCGAAAACACTTTGGTTCTAATTTAAAAAACATGTGACCATGAAAATAAGTATGCATTGAAAGGTTCTAAAAAAAGCGAACACATTTTATACGTGATACTTAGCATTGATTTCCATTGAAAAGAAATCTTCTGCACAGCTATTGAAAGCAAATGTTACAAAGTAACCAATAATAATAAGAGCAGTCCTAAGGAAACACCGATAATTAATCAAATATTATCTTAATCATGTCTTATTTCTGTTGCGCACTGTTTTGTGTTCATTTGTCATAATACTTGAATAAATAGAATCACAACGTAGAAATCTTTTTCATTGTGATTGTTTGTCAGCCACGATGGCAGACGCACCGTTCAGCGATTAGCAGCAGTGCTGTTGAACTCTAAAAAGCTGACATCTTCATTCAATTTCATTTAAAAAAATGCAGATTATACTACCGTTTCCTTGGAGCCTATGGAAACTTCTTCAGAATTTCATT
This sequence comes from Rossiulus vilnensis, assembly GCA_034700785.1. Taxonomy (NCBI): domain Eukaryota; kingdom Metazoa; phylum Arthropoda; class Diplopoda; order Julida; family Julidae; genus Rossiulus; species Rossiulus vilnensis. The sequence goes on from JAQIXS010002316.1 coordinate 11,000, forward strand.
AATTCAATTTAGGTGATTCCATTCATTCACTCAAAGAATTTGCTGATTTATTCCTCTCCAAATGAGTATAGTAAGCACTTTTGTTGCAAAGTTAAGATTCATTTCAGCAGTTTCCGATTGTTTATCCTCTCTGGGGACAAGGCGTTCAGTAGTCACCTGGCAACGAAGTCTCCATCCCGCTGTTAATCTTGAATTCGTGTAACTCACATACCTTCATAGTGCCTTCATGTTGAGGACGTCAAAGCGAGTGCGTTTAGCGGTTATTAAAGCGTGACCACCTGCAACAAATGTGCGGTTACAGTGGACAAAGTATTGATTATAGCCAAAAAATAGTAGCCTAGGCCTCGTCTGTTCTCGATATCCAGCACTGATAGTGCACGCTACTGCTTTTTTATAGTTTTAGGAATGAAAGGCTTGGTGAATGCCCTGGGACTTCTGCATTTGATCATTTAAGAGAACATTTCAGCTCACCTTCATCACCGTCTCCACCGCTTAATACCGGGAAAGAAGCAATCAATAAAATGGTCAATATCTGGCGGAACTCAAGTAGTTGGTGAAATTAAACTCCCAGGTCCACGGTAGGTGGTCACGAGAGAAAAGAGATTGCGTGGGTCAGCCAATTTTTTGCTTAAATGCCCATAGTCCAAATCTTTCACATCAAGAGCGCTAATCGTAAAATTAAGTTAAACGTTAATTTCCTGTAACGGTTACACTCATTACAATCTCTCTACTTACACTGTATATAATCATGCCCAATACTTCCATTGTTCAGGTCTTGTTTACAACGATAAATAACTAATTCATGCTGCATACTGAATGTTATTGATCGGTCCGGGGTATACCTGCATATTTAATGTTACATGCTTCAATTCAATTCAACTCAGTACCCTACTAGCAGCAAGTGATATGCCATATGGTAGGCCGGTGTAATCCATCAACCCAATATTAATTGGTGATGGCCACCTCAATGGGGTGTACACTAACATCACTGTAAAATTGAATTTTATGCAGCTTAAGGCTGTCCTTTGGAAGAGCATTTCAACGTCGAATGGCATGCAAGAAACCTCATTCATAGCCTTTCGACATACCATATGTATGCTTTTCTAGTGGTTATTTGTGGTCAATAAAATAGAAAAGACATTTTAACAACATAGTATAATTCGATAATAATCATCATCAATGGCGTGATGTAGATGGCAGGACACCCTGTATAAATAATGTAAATTAAGGAATCAAAATCAGTAATTAGATTTGCATAATTTTAACGCTAGATTATATACACTGTGCAATGCGTTTCAACATATAACACAGTTAAACGATCATAATAAATAAGACAAGTGTTATGAAGTAATTGCTGGGAGATTCCTAACAGCTGTAAACCTTTTAATAAATAGAGTTTTATGCAAATGTACAATTTAAGCGGAGGTTTGTGCAATTATGCACAAGTATAAATTATCTAGCATAATTTGAGGTACTATTTGGAGTATCCAAATGACAAAAAAGAGAATTGTAATACTTTTTTGAAACGCATTGGCGTATCCAATCTCTAATGACTGCCCACATGTTCACAAAACATCCGTTTCAGTATGCAGGTCTTGGTTTGTATTTCAACGTTAACAGGAAGCCCCAGTGATATACGACGAATAAGCTTTCAACTAATACAATTAAGCCTAAAATAGACCGACGCCCATGTTGACATTTACCATTCAAAATATAGGTATTGTTAATAATTAAAGTAGTAAATCATGAGAATAATTTTGAAGATTTCGCGGAATATTTTTGGATCCATAAATGGCAATCATTCTTAGAAAGTGAGATGCAACTGAAAGGAGCTCTGATTTATACACAATTTATTTGAATGCACTTATGAACGCACAATGTATGCACTAAGGCTTATAGAAATGCAATTTATAGGGTTTTGCCTATCGCTCAATTTTCGTAAATTTTCGTTGAATTCCGTTGAAATTCAAACACATAGGATGATGCACCATTGTCACAAAATTTATTATTTATTATTACTTTGCATATGTTCTCAAAGAAGCATAAATGATCAATAAATACATTTAGAGTAATAATTAAATCAGGGCATTTCTAAATAAAATAACAAGTGTCATTGTTAAGATCCAAATGTCAAGGAAATGCGTATTTAACAAAAATAAGCTCGATATATGACGATCAGGTTGCCGATAATAAAAATTACACCTCAACGTTTCGCTCTTTTATAAGTCTTCGTAATTATCATTGGAATAAATACTACCAAAAACCTGATCGTGATATCTCTATAGTATATGTTTGGAAAATGACCAGTCATACGATAGAACGATGGAAGGAATGCATATTTATATGTTTTTGTCATTTAATAACATTGGCTGTCATTAAAAACGTTCAATGATATTTAAGTGTGCAACAAGGAATGGATTACGGACAACCAAATAACACTTAATTAGGTTAACGGGTCACAGAAGTAACTAAAACACAGTAGCTGCCAACCTGACTAGCAATGTAATTAGGTTGAGCAGTCATTAAATCAATAAAATTCAATCAATCGGAATAAATATTTACGAGCGCTTAAAACATGATTTGCTTTGGATTAAAGAAATGGTGTATTTCGAGCGCAATGCGATGTTTTTTTTTCTGAACTTGCCAATATTGAACTAGACCTGATGCGAAGCAAGTCTCTGCCAAGGTTCGATATCTACATCTGGGCTTAGAAATTGTGAAAGCTCGCTCATGTAGAAATGAGGCCAACAATCCACCCACGCACAATCCATAATATATAATACACTACGTATATGAAGTATGGGCTTAAAAGTCCATGCGTTCATAATTCTGACACAGAAAAACGCTCATTGAAAAATCTATGGCGCTCGACAGTTTTTCTGAGCGCCATACGCGCAAGATTCGTTTGAATAAACTTCGTATTGGCTGCTCATGAATCAGACGTAAATGTACATGTACATGTATGTCCCTAAAATATTAGCTATATCGCATCCCTACGGTGATTATCTGACGTTAACGGAGATGATTTATTTGAAAGCAACATGTGTGGAGCAACACGCATGCACAAGGGCATGTATATATATTTCAACGTCTGGGATTCTCAAGGCCTGCACTAGTGATTTTCAGAGCCGAGGAATAGGAAAGGCACCATAAAATATTAAATATTTCTTCATAAATGTCGGATTCTTACAAGCGCACTTTTTAAGAGCTTTTTCGTACTCCTGAGAATGCAGAAATTTAGCTAAATAGAAGATGTAGGCCAACAATCAAGTATAAGTCAGCTTGAGTGCTTCCAAAGTGAGTTTCAAAGGTTGTTGACATTTTGGTACCAACGTCTATACTTTAGTTACAAAGTAATCTCTTTATTGACAGTAATGTGCGATAACCAGATCTGTGCACAAAGGTAAAAACATTACAAAAAATAAAAGGATCAGCTGAAAGAAGTTAGAAGTCTGAAAAATCCCCCCTTCATTTTAAAATTGTGCAAATAGGCATGTTGAAAACGCACAATCAAACATTTTGAAAAACTATGTATAAGGAGACATATTACGTTTTAAAATAAATCACATAAGCAGAAATGCCTATTGCACTCATTAATGGTATATTTCATACAGTTGCTTGATTCTTATCGAAACCATGGTTTTAGTTGTTGAAGGCATATAAGAAACCCTATATTGAAAAGAAAGCATTTAGAAATGCATGAACATGTACATGTAGATTGATCCAATATTTCATTTCAAAATACTTTGAGAAATGCATTTTTTTCAGTGTACGAGACACAACAAGGAGGTGTACATTTGTTTTTTTGCAATTGCTGTGGAATCTCGATTATCCGAGGTAGTTGGGACCGTGACTATCTCGGCTAAGCAAATTCTTTGGATAATCTTCCGTGACATCGGCATCCTAGAATAATCGAGGTTCCAATGAATAATCAAAGAAATTCTTGAATCCATTTTTACATGTATTGTAAATACTTTATAGCGTTTATGACCTTTTATGAATAACATTTCCTTTTAATAATTTCTTTAAAAATCCATATATGTTTTGCAACCAATAATTCTGCTGAAATTTCTCCTTTCCAAAACAGTCAAAGCCTAAGGTTAAAAAGAAAGAACATTATCGAGATAAAAATCAATATTTTGCACCGTTTGTGTGTTAATGCACGTTGGAACAGGAAGTGCGGAATAATAATACGACTTTCTACTATAAGCACGGAGTTTAGACAATATACATGTAATATGTAAGCCGCAATGTAGGGTGGGCCTTTGTTTTTAGCCTAAGCGTGTTTATATGGGGAAACAGATGTGTTTTGCTTTAAACCTGAAATACTTGATAACAGAAAGTAAAAGCGCCTTTGAAAGCAATTTATATAGCAAAGAAAAATCCATATATACGCAACAAAATAAAATCAGGAAAGATATACACATTTAATGACCTCATTTGCATAAAATCTAATTCGAGGAAATCGAGCGTCAACAAACTGTACATCATTTCGAATCACAAACTAGTGAAGCATTCAGAACACCGCCGATTATTAGTTTAATCAAGCGATTGAAAGTTTAACTGATTCAACAAATGTCCATTAGTCGAATAGTAATAAAGGCATTCATTTCATACAATTAAACGACCTTCAATTAGTTAAAAGGCCTAATGGATGATGAAGTAATCGCTTGCCTTTGATGTGGTTTTTTATTTATTTGCGCACAATAATGAACTACTTTGTAAATCGTACATCAATCAATCAACTGCTAATCAGCTCGATGTTGTTGCTTCTCATGTTTGTAGTTTCACAAAGAGTTTTTTTTTCTTATATGGATCAGTTATTTGTTCGTCCACTATTTATAATCGCGCTGTGGCTTGACTTAAAAACTGCGAATATAAGACGCACGCATGATGAATAGGGAAATTGGAAGATTTAAATTTAATGATATAAATATACAGTAGAATGATAAAAGACCGGACCTCGTACTTGTATATTTATTGCCACTGCAGAAACGGCCTCTTTCAAAGTACATTTTAATCTCAAAGTAGACTTCTTTAGGTGACCAAAAAAAAACGATTGCCTGTTTTAGGAATGAGATTTATTTGGCAAGAAACGTAGGAGAGATAAATCTTTGGGGATCTTAGTTAACAATCTATTAAAAAAGCTGTTTTTATAAAATAACACAGTTAATTGTTACCCACAAATGACATTCATGTTTTTTATTTATCTTTGAAATCTAAAATACTGTATCATTGTATCATTGAGAGCATTCGTTGGAACTGTTTCAAATGTCTTTCTTTAAATTTCTGCTGATATATATATATTAGTTTCTTAAAAAAATTACGCTATGCGAAATAATGATAGAATCTGAGTTATCTTAATGCAATTACAATTTGAAACGCGTATAAGCAAGATCACTGAAAACAACACACTAAACGTGAAAAAATAAAACGTTTTAGGTAAATTTACGTACAATATCTCAGTTGTGTAAATATAAAAAGGTTTTAAGTCTTTATATATATACTGTAGCTTCAACGTGACCAACATCTTATTTCTCATCGGGTCTTGCGTTAGTTTTGTGGTATAGTTACGATCAATTTTCATTATGCTTGAGTGAAATTTGTAGGCTATAAATACTGTATTGAATAGAAGCTTGAAAATAATTAAAGCCCATTATGACGCATGCAAGCGGATTAATTTCCAATGCGCAAAAACATCGAAGACCAATGACGTCATTACCAAACCCTTCTTCTGCTCCAAAATCACTAAAAAATTATTTCGGTAAGAAAGATTGATATTGATCAACAAAAGACCTATAATATTCTCCAACTGAATCATCAAGTCTATTATACTAATGAAACATGAATTCTGATCATACATACAGTTATAATTGTTAATTAATGAATGGCAGTAAGCGAATTAACCTAATAATTTCACGAGCACCAGGGAATTAGAAATGCACTAGTAAATTGCTTTTATTTGACGATATACTGGCTAATTCTGCATTATCAAATATATAAAGGTCAAAGCATTGCAAATTATTATTTCATGTATACTAACGACCACACCTTTCCCTTATGACGGTACATTAATTGTATAATGAAGAAAGGTTTTACAATTTCTAAAAAACAGCTTAAAAATACATGCATCATTTCAAGTCTTGCTATTGAGCTACAGAAGATTCAATTTTAAGTTCATGATTAGTACAAAATATTGCATAGAAGAGGATTTACTAAACAAAACCAATTGAAAAGGAACCTCGCTTTAATTCGGGATTCTTTTTCACTTTCCACCTTCACTTTCCACAATTCAAGCTATAAATTCTTAATTCATTTTCAGTGTGCTTAATGCATACAAATAAACCTTAAACGTGAAGCGGATAAATTGCTCCTGTGGTGGGATAAAATATATCATATTTAATCCGGATTTTTTAAAAATTAGAAAACAAGTATCAGGGGTTCTTTTGTTTAAAATTTATACCAGTTCAGATACAAAGTGAATGTTTTCCTCCCTATAAAAATCTTGAAACCACTTATGGTCTGAGATCCAGCTTAATTCAATATTCTTTCATTTATATTTTGAAGAAAATACATGCAGATAAATACTGAGGTAGTTAAAAATGTAACATGAAAAAAAAATATGCGAATTTTATAGACGCTATATTGTAACACTGGAGGTCATGTAATGTCCAAGTACCGCAGGTAGTGTTTCAAATTTTCCAATAAAGAAATATTTTCCTACATCTATCATTGCAAGAATACACCGTATAGTGGATTTGAACATTTACTGTGTGTGAACTAATCCTAAATTCCGAGCGAAAGGGCAATTTTCATCCAATCCTCTTCGTTAAATGGGAAATTTATTGGGTGTTTTGCCAGATGCCAAACACTTCCTTTAAGTAAAGTAGAGTGTCTCGCTGTGTTATTAAAAGCTCAACTTTACTGACCACGTTTCCGTAAAATCTGGCACCCCTTGGCATTCTTTTCAATTCTATGGTATTTCACGAATAAACCACTCTTAAGCCGCTCGCCTCGTTCTCTTCATAGCATTGAACATCCAGACCTAGATTCATTTTTTTATATTTTTCACACGAATTTCGCTTTCGATTCCTTTTCTTGCAATTTCGATTACTCGGTATTGAACGCACATTCTTTTTGCACTCCCTCTAATCTTCATTCTTCGCTGAAGTAATCTGTCAATTGGAAATGCACCATATAATCGCTTATTTTTCAGCCATCTTTCATGAAAGTTTCTCGAGAGAGCGTTACAAGATGGGCAGAGACGCCAATTTTGGAATATATTCCAAATTTTAAGCTAAGGAAAACTCTTCCTATCAACATTAACATAAGTATCACGCATGTGTTTGCGTATCCAAAAAATGTAAGAACTGTAAGTTGACTCAAAAATGGAATATTTTTACCAAACTAGATACAGATGAAAGAGGGATGTAACGACATCATTCCTTGGATATTGGCATTTTTTTTAAAATCCTCTCAAAGCAGGGTAATTCAGGTTAAGCTGTACAATAATTTTTTTTTAATTCGCGAAAATATTGCACGATGCTTTTGTATTGATTAGAAAATCCAAGGAAGTTTCATTTATGTTTCGTTAGACAAATACTGAGCTATATAGAGATGAACGTTATTTAGTGCGGTGAGAACAATAAATCGGAGATTGCTTTGAAGTAAAGAGAAAGATTGTAATCAATAATTTAAACGATCGCTAGTAGTATTTACGCAGACACATTTTTTATAATCGATTAAGTATCACGTGAATCAATATTTTTTTCGCAATAAACGCAAACGAAGTGGAGCTAAATTTGCATCATAAAGAATATGTCATTCAAATGATAGCGTGACTACAATAGTCTTCAAATTGCAGAAGCTCCCAAATTATTACGAGCATTGTTATAACGTTGAACTAAAGTGCTACTTTTATTAAAGTGTTCAATTTATAAACTGAACCGTCATTACATGCAGTACATACATGACTACCATTAGTGCGTATTCCAAACAAAAATCGTTAAATGAAAACACCATATTTAAATAAAAATTAAATTTAATAGTAAAAAATGGATACCAAATTATTAAAAATGTTTAGATAGAAAAAAGGTGAATTAGAAATGCTCGCCTGATAAAACGTCATTTAATTTCGCATATTTCATGGTATACGTCACGAAATTAGAATATCGATGTTGATGAACAGAGGTTCATTAAAAGATTAAACCTCCTCGCATGCAAATCTACAATTACGTAATTTACAGTTGAATCCAGCGCAATGATGTCGACTTTTGGGAGTTGAATGCACACATTTTAGAAAGATGCCATACATCGAACAATAATGTATTGCTATGACAGAAAATGAAAATTTGATATTAATTCCAGTTTAATAGCAACACTTGTTTTAGAATATTCGTTTGCATGAATTAGCAAGATTTGTTACATCCATTTAGCATTGACAATACAGTCAAAACTCAGTCGATGGTACTGCTTTATGCTTGTGATTTACGTCACAGGCATTCAACTTTTAATAAAAGAAAAACGCACACAGAAGGTTGATGTTTTTAAGATTACTTCTTTTCTAGTTCCTTTAATGGAATGTACTCAAAAGCCTGCATTCCTCATCGAATATATGCGAGTTATTGCATACGCTATCCAAGAGAAACAGAAAAATGGTTTGAAACAATAAAGTATTTCGAATGGCTCTGGACTGGGAATCGCTAACAGGCTTGACGTTTTCGGCAGTCTATAGTGTATGTACATGTAAGTCAGCAAAAATCCAGTTTACTCAACATAATTGAGGTTATTTCAAAATTGGAAACCTAGTTTTCATTTATAAGAATTATTTTATAAAATGCGATAGAAATATTAATCTTGAACCAAGAAATATTACATCCAGAAAAAAATGGAATATCCTGTTATTGATGCAAAATGTAACTGACATTTTGCAACACAAAACCGAATATCATTTTTGTTATTCAAATTCTTAAATCTCTAATTATGCTGTGTATATCCATGTCCAAATACAAATTCCCGCTTATTTAACTTAACAAATTAATTTAAAATAAATGTTATTCGTTATCAAACATTTCGAAGTGGTTACAGATGTCAAAATGCACACTTCAATTGATTTCTGCCTTTCAGCGACCAAACAATATGCAATATTTCCCCCCTGAAATGCAGCAATCACCGTGAACACCGATGTCATGCAGTTGAAAAAATAATATTCACAGATTTTTCTTTCCAAGCAATCTGTGAGGTTAGTACAAAATTTCCTCAAAACTTCACTAAGAATTAGTGAATTAGGTATTTCTGATATAAATTAACAACCAGTCCTCCAAAATGGACCTCTTTTAATTTTATTCGTTAATTTTCCCTGGTGGTAGGTTAGGATTATCTGGTCTATTAAATACAGGGCATCATAGCAGGGAAATAGAAAATATATACAAAATAGGGAAAAGTTTAAAAATATCTAATGTTATTTCGAACAATCGTACAGTTTTGATCCCCAATTAGCGTTCAATAACGCTTCAAGTTCGCAACGTCGCTTACTTTAAAGACATCTGGGGAATTTCCCTCAGGAAAAAGTCATTGATTGAACGACTGTTCCAGCTGGCGGACACCGACCTCTAATTTACTTTTCCCATCGCATTTTCTACTGATTTGAGAACCTGTAGAAGCAAAGCATCACCGAAGGCGACCCGGCGGTATTTTGCCATTGAAATCTTGTGCGTTTCCACCTACTATGTGGGAAGCGATTTAACTAAAAACACTTAGAAAACCCTACAAAAAACCGCTCGACGACGATTACTGGAGACCCAAGTCACACTCCAAATGCACGCATCAAGACGAAAAATTCCCGGCTGATTATCCATGGAGTTTGTCAGTGACGCAAGTGATCATGCCATCTCATCCATCATGCTATTAACTAGGCAGGTCCGCGATGGGAAATGCGCGATTAAAAGGGATAATGGTTTTGCCAAGTGTGTTTGTAAAAGGGCTTTGCACTCCCAATCCATTGACATGCCAGCGCATAAAAGTGGTCTGTGAATACCGAGCTTACGTGACAGTCTTGGGGTAACAAAGGGCGCTATAGGCCTACCTTGGCCTTAATCTTCAAAGTAAGCCCCACGCGCCTAAACCGATGGACAGATTCGGCCATATGAATTCGAAAGCGTCCAATATTCATAGCAGATATAGATTATGAGGAGAGATCAATAGGACGCCGACGTGTGGATGATCAGCGTTGCAAATTCCGTTTTCGATACACAGGAACATATTTAATGTAGAATTCGAAATTGATAATTTAAGGCATTTTAATTTATAAGAAGATATCCATGCTGAAATAACAGAAATAATGTCCATGCATGTTTTATCGAAACATGAGCTCTAGATCAGCAAAATATGCCTTATATTATAAACGTGTCTGTATGTGTAAACTAAGTGTTCTGACTGACTGCGCGACGCAGGGCCCAAACCGTAAATACTAGAATCTTGAAATGTTCCACGAATGTATCTTAGGTGTCAAAACCATTCCCTAAGAAGGGATTTTGCCGAACGACCCCTCCCGAACATATCATGCTAGAGTCCTGAAATTTTACAAAAAATGTTCCTTGGGTGATAAAACTGAACAATAAGAAGGGCTTTTATCGAAAGACCCCTTCAAGGGGGTTAAATGGAGGGGTAAATTCTTTTTCATATTTAAGGTGTTTACTGTCTTCTTCGAACATAACACTTTAAATTATTTTCCTCATAGTGTTATCTCTTAATTTTATTTCAGATGGAATGTTTCACACAGTAGAAATTCTGGATACGGCTGGATCACATCATTTTCCCGCCATGAGAGAGTTAAGCATACGATCCAGTCGAGCTTTTGTCTTAGTATTTTCTGTGGACAATGAACAATCTTTTTATGAGGTGATGGCCATTTGGGAACTTATCGTCAAAATAAAAGGTAAGTTTGCTTACAATAAATCAGTAAAACGTTAAAAATTCAGGAAGATAATAACCTCTACTGCCTGGTAAAAATGTTGTAACTTGGCCAGCCTTGAATAACCAAGTTCTATACCACGAAAATTAGATGTTATAAAACATTTATAATCATCTACATGTAGTTCTGTAATGGGTTTCATATTCTGAGCATGAATAACGTTCACCCTATATATATGTTACATCTAGAGCAGATCAAACCTGCTTATTTGAATGCATATTCTTGCTGTTGTCTCGAGGGTAAAAATTTCAATTACTGTATCTTGCAAGCTCAATTTGTTTTGATCCAACAACATGGATCAATTTGCAAGGAAAATGTAAAGCTAAAACTCAGGAGGCAATTGTGTGCCAAATTACCCAAAATTGCTCCACGAGTCCTACGCTTTCGTTCTCCCATCAGAGCAATTAAAAATAGACGCACAAGTAGAGGTATGTATGCATGGCCGTTTACCAGTCATTTTCGACAGTGCAGTTCAAAGACCCTGTTATGAATCCATGACGTAACGATCAATCGAAAATAAGTCCTGACAACGAAAACACATTTAATTGCCATGGAGAATTTAACCATTGAGAGCAATTAACTCAAAATTGTTTTTCACACCTAAGCTCGACTCAAAATGACGCTCACCATGCATAAAAATTACACATCTTTGCCTCAAACACTTATTATAATTTTTAAATTAATTTTTTTTTCTTGAGTAGATTTGGTTGTTTACTAGAGTACAAGTTTTTTTGAATAATTTAAAATTTCCTATTTATAACAAATTAAATAAACTATAAAAAAATCAATTTTCGGAGGTCGCATTCAAATTATAAAAAATATTTCATACCCTAGTGGATGACCAATTTTACACTGGAGAAAATAAATGTAGCAATTATGATACGTATTTGATGCAAAAATATGAAATTTGTTGCACAGTGGGTCAGGCTCAAATGGAATTACAGAATTCTTAACTTCTGATTTTTACCTAGCAACAACATTTAGTTCTTCTTCCCCAAACGGCTATTTACAGTTTGACTGATTCTCCTGTGTTTATTTCATAATAAATATTTGACATTTACCTACCAACTCCTTTGAAATCAATATCCAGAATCTAGGGCATATAAAACAGTAGATATTCTTCTGCAACTGCCAACGTCTATCACTCAATCAGCGATAAGAATCGACGTCCTACTTTTGATATGTCCATGCATGGACAATAATCTTACATTAAATAAAGGTTATATGCATGTATAAACGATGAAATGTCCAAAATAGTCTCTGGGGAACAAAAATCAATAACAACTGAGTAGATAAAACAAAACATTCATGTGTGTTTTATCAATAAGAGACAATTTCATCAAGAGGCAGAAAAACATTGGTATCTGGATAAAAAATTCCAGAACGACCTAACAAAGGCCTACATGTCAACCGCAATATTTACATATGTATATAGAATGTTCTCCCATCCTTGCATATACACATAGGCCTATATACATGTACATGAATATGAACTACGGCTCCGTATGCATTTATAGATATACAGTAAAACCTCCGAATACCGGATATTCGCGGTTCCG
>JAQIXS010002317.1:0-23528 GCA_034700785.1 Rossiulus vilnensis
ATTGACCAGATTGGTTTAATGTGATTCTTGCTTGTATCGTAGTACGGATGGAGGCCGTCCACAAAGGACGTACATGTACACTACATAAAAAACCGAATTTTTGAGCTCAAACCGCCCCTTCTTCATGTATTCCATTATTTTCCGAATGCTTATTACCCTTTACTTTGACCAATGATTTCTATTTTTTAGCAACAATGAAGTTTTGCATATATGTAATTGAAAAAAGTATTCTGTTAGTATAATGTCTGAGAATTAACTAAATGTTGGCAGAAATATTTCAGGTCGGCAAGATTAATGGAAGGTACATGAAATTGTTTTTTGTCAATAAGAGAATTCTATACACGCAATGTTTCATAATTATATTTATTTGTTTAAATTAGCAAAATCAAAGCTTTAAATCATGAATATCTCAGTCTCTAAAGATGCACATATAGTTCGTTGTCTTACACTTATCTGCATTTATTTATTTAGTACATTTGTTTATTGGACATGAGATGGACATGTTATCGCGACTCGATGTAATATGATATTACATTAGACAAAACAGCGGCAACGCAGTCATTGTTGTCACACGCTTTCATGGCGCAAAAGTGTGTCTCCTTATCATTGATCCCAGTGAACGTTATTGATTGGGTGTATTTTGGTGTACTAGGCTCGACGAAAGGGATTTCCGAATCCGGTAATTCATCGAAATCATTGATTAGTTCATATCTGTCCGTACTGCATTTGAAGATATACCGGTGCGCTGAGTCATATTAGAAAATCAATTGCTGTCAAAGGCTCGTTTCGATTTTTCCCGATGAACTTTAATGAAACAACCTACCTTGTCCATAATCGTAATCAGAACCAGGTGCTGTCCACTCCAACGTTATCGTCGCGCCTTGGGTTTCCACGACCCTCAAATCGTATATGTTGCCAGCTGGAAGTTGTTTTAATTGATCAGCATTGTCTGGCGTTATTTTGTAGGAAAATGTGGTAAATTCTTTCTGCATAAATGGTTGAGTATATTCCACGTCTGAAACAAAGTATACAATGCAAGTTGTTCAGTAATTTTGCAACTTAAATCATAGAAGTTGTAATGGAGTATAGTTTCCCCACAGCGGAAAATACAATGGCATGCTGCAATAAACGTTTTATCATCTTTGGTTACATTTTCTGACGGTCTTCCCTCAAATGTGACCCTTGAAACATTTCACAATGAAGCATTTGTTTCAAATGTTGATACATGCTTACAACCAATTAATATCTTCGTTTTTATTTTATTTTTGTGTGTGTATCGACACACGACAACTCAAACGTGTTAAACTCACCCATCTGTTTTACACCAGTTAGCCAAGGGTATCTGCCAACAGGGTAAGTGGCAAGGCCATCGTTATCATCCATGACAATGCTCACAAAATACTGCACACTTTCTGCATCGAACTGGAAAAACTGAGTGAAATAGCTGGAGTATACGCCATCGTTTTTGGTGGTATCTGGATCTGTGAGAAATAAAAATGCACATGCAGCTGCGACAGCAATGTAAGCCCGACCCCAAACTATGCCCGTCTGGCACAAACAAAAAAACACATTTTTGCTTCAAATACTCATTAGAATTGCTAAATTTATTCTTTTCCGTGTAGAATTGGTCGTCCGCTAGTGTCTGCATTGCAGAGAAACCCCGTTTTCTGAGATCACATGTTTTTTTTTTCTTTCAGAGTTAATCTTATATACATAAATGGAACACTTTAAAATTATATAAATATCTGAAACCCTAGTGGATGACCAATATGAGATACTGAAATGTGACTTCTCATATAATTAAATGAAAGAGCGAAATGCGACATTTTTGAATTTAGATTAAAAACAAATATTAGAACTAAACAAGCACTAACTTCCACTTCCGTTGTCTACTAAGAATATCTGCGCTTCATCGGAATCAGCGTTGTTCGTTATCGTTGCCAAAACCCTTGCATCAAAGACAGGAGATGTGCCTCGATTTACCGAAGCGAACAGTCGCACCTTGGGCTGTTTAGACCATTAATTCAATAAAGATTTAATAGGTAATCGAAAGATTGATTTTTGAAATTAAATAAAACGACTTGACTACCCACCAAATAATAGCTATCGTTGTTGTTAGACTCCACATAAAAAACGTCCGTATCTACCCATGCCCTTATCTGAATGGCAGTGTCATTGGCACCTGATACTGAATTCGGTATTGAGCTTCCTACTGCATAAACCGTGTATGGGGCTTCAATATCTCGCGTTGTGATTTGAGAGATACCAAATGACCAAATGCCAGACTGAAAATAGGATCCATTACAAATGGGGGAACATTTTGACAAGGTTTCACCTTTGATCAGCGCTTCTAAATACCTTGTTCATTGCATTTTGAACGAAAAATGCCTGAATCGTGCTGTCGTAAGGGTAAACGTTGTCAGCGTCTCCCAACCAACATGTCAGAAGTGTCGCTGGAGGATGCTCTTGGATATTGGTGCATGTCTCCACGTAGAAATAACTGCTGTTTGAGCGGGAACTATCCACCACGAAAGTGTCCTCTGTGGAATTTGTATAGGTGCCCAAATGATACTGAAATTATCAACACACTGATTTAATAATGTTTGGAATATTGCATTATTTTAGAATCGGCAATTTTGAAACTTGAATGATCATAATTTATTCTAAAAAGAAGTAGGCTATATGAAAAGTATTTTCTGAAAAGTTTCCTGGCTCATGCAATTACCATTTACATTATTTAATTGGTTTTAGGCCACACAAATTGTTAATTGCAGGATTCTATAATGTACGCAGTTCGTATACTTGCACAATAAAGCACGCTTTTAAAAGCTACTACTGGTATAGTCTTGTTAAAGTAAGAGTATAATTTGAATTTAATTAATCCAATAGAAAGAGAGTCTGTTATGCGATTAATCTTTCCTGTCCCATGATTCATTTCCCGTCGTTGGTACTGGCGCCGATTAGTCGTGATTTCCTTTATGAGAGGAGGCATGATCTATAAGCTGAATATTTCTGATTGGTTAAGGCTCAGGATACTCTGTTTAACAAGACTATAGTATGGTTATCTAATCTTTACAATTTGGATTCGTAAAGAACGAAATGCTCATAACACATAACATGATGTACATTTCCTAAATATTCTACTTTTTCCTCGTTCATTATCTTGGAAATCATGTGGTATAATAAATGCATACATTGTCTTTTACGTGTTTCTAAATAATGAATTGTTGTGACTTTCTTTTCAATGAATGATTGCTCTCTTACCACTAATGGAGCTGCATATCCAGACGAAATTATTGCTGGCAAACCCAAGAAGGCGATGTCCAATTTAGCGCGTTGTTCCAAATAAATTAGACAATTGAAGAGGTCTTCTGTTAAGTCTTCTTCCTTGTTTGTTGAGTCGTTCATCAATATGCCTCCAATGACTATGGCGCGTCCTACGCAACTCGAGTTGTCGAACTCGTCGGCCACAACCTGGTTGTATGTTACTAGAATCAATCGTATATTATTGGATTCTGCTTTCGTGCAGACTTCATTCCATGGGGTCTCGGACTCTGTGTTGGACATCACTATAATCCCTTTGGCGTTAGAGCCTGAAACTGATTCATTGGACTGCAATGCCTAAAATTAAAAGTTTCATCATTGGTTATTTGCTGTAGTGATGCAACAAAACCTCAGCTACCAAAATCATCCAGATGACGACTTGTCTTTGGTCCAAAAAAATACTTTTTACATGAGCAGTTATCAACTTTTAATATATGACATTTGGCATTTTACAAAAGTATTTTATTGCAAAACATGAACCATTACAATGTTGATTGCCAACTAAGGAGATCATAACATTTGAAGTGCCAAAAAATAACGTCAATCAGTGATGTCGTATTTAAGGGGAAATTAAATCAGGAAGAAATAATGTAATTTTTGTGAGGGGAGGGGTTGATATTCTTTAAAAAAATGTAATTGTCTTCATAAAAGGACGAACGTTTTTGGCCTGATTGCTATAGACGATTTCATATTGTCCAAAAAGAAAATCGGTTCTTACTTGAATGGCGATTTCAACTGTTTGGTAAACATTTCCAACTGGTGTTTCTGAAGTTCTCAGGCCCGAGAGAATGTCGGTGTAAATGTCATATCGGTTGGATTCTTCCACTTGAGTTAATGGCAAGAAAGGTTCGTTGGTGTCTACGGTATCAATGATCCCGAAATAACATGTTGCAGGAAAATCTACATAGACGAATTTCAGCAGCGCTGGGCCTGCGGTATAATAGGTCTGAAACAACACATTGTGATATTATGAACGACTATCAATATCTCTGTGGAACATTGGGAAAAATCGCTGCCCCAACCTGGTCCAGGGTCATAGGGTCCCAAACGAAGAAAGCCATGAAAGTGGAATTCACACGCTGACTCTCTTGATAAATCGACGGATTTGGGATGTAAATATCGGCCGGTGAATTGCTGTCAACGTTTAATTGTGCAATAATTAATTGTGAGAAAGAATTGTGGAAGAAGTGATGTTGAAGGCCGCTTACCGTCCATCTTGAAAATCTTCGTGTTCGAGAATAACCTCCATGGCCGATTTCCCATTGCATAAAAAGTTATGTTTATTTGGAGCTTCTTGATTATGGTCGGTGTGATTATGACAAAAGGTCTTCGCCTGTCAAAAAACAATCCTCAAGTAATAATTCTTAAGGACTAACGCTTATTCCTTCTAACCTCCGCTGCGTTAATATTTTTATCAAAATAAGTACATTTTACCATAAACCATTTTATAAAACTAAGCTCTGTTCATGTCTGAAATTTAAATTTCGTAAAATCGAAATGTTATTCAAATTTAAAACAAGTTGCCGATGGGCACTAATAAAAAAAAACACGAAGAAAAACTTTACCACTGGTAACGTGAGTCTTGATAGCATCGATGATGTCACTGCTTGATTATATGAACTCGATTGATACGCTTCAAGGACACAATTACTCGGTAGCCCAGCGATGTCACCATTATAATTGCACGTCCTGCAACGTTTAACATGAACGAATTTATTTTTTGGCAAAATCTTACTAATGCAACAACAAGATGCAGCTCTTAAAGAGAACTGTTGGGAGGATGATTCATCCTTCAAATATTTGTTAACTATAATTGCTAAATGTACATTGTATTTGTTCCCGTGTAAATTGGCTGTCCACCAGGGTTGAGTTAATTTTTATAATTTGAACATGTCCTGTTTATTTTTTTTAAATCAGCTTGAAAAAACTCCGTTATGCAACCTCTGATGCCCATTTTAAGGGGTTTCACTGAGGAGGAACCCTTCATTTTCATTCATTATATAAAAACATTACATACCCCTAGTGGTAAAACAATTTTACATGGCAAAAAATACATTTAGCAATTATAATAATGTAGGCTAGCATTCTATTTATGGACATGGGTTGATGGATTATACTCCCCTACCACATGGCAAATATTTACTGACAGTAGTAGGGTACTGAGATGAATTGAATTGAAGAATAACTGGCAATAAAATGGGTCGGACATTGTCCTGTCCATTTCATGCCAGGCTTCGACCACTACAATGTATTACCTGGTAGACCATGTCACATCCGTAGTGTTGCACATGTTGTATTCCGAAGTGTCATTTTGGCTGAAATACATTTGAGGGTAAGTGTAATCGAAGGCGTAACCGTTCTCGTCGAAGACGCCGTAACGGTACTTGATCCACTCGTTCATGAGTAGGTTCTCTGCAGGCCCGTATTCCTGCTCGATGTTGTAGTTGTTCGTGATAAACGTAGGGGTCAGGTGGATGAAATCGCCTGGCTCCCCGCACCCTTTGCTCTGCTGGGTGTAAGGCAGATCCCCGTACGCCGTATTGGGATTGGCCACCCGGAAGTCGGCTTCGTAGTACGATTCGCTCTCTGAACTGGACGCCTCCAAGGACAGTTGGTCATCGTCCCAGGTGGGCGGAAAGCGAATTATGATTGTCGCGAAGTAGGCCCTTTGGCCTGTGGCTGTGAACATCTTTGACGAAGCGGTTTGGAACAGAGTCTGGAAGAATCATCATTACACAGATTCGAATTAGTTCTGTAATGCCTTTGTACTTTCTGACCATACATCCCCGAGGCCAGTTTTTGATGGTCAGGGAACTGAGACATGATGATGAGGATTTCAGATCACTGACAAGAACAATCGCTTCCAGGCTAGAACGGAAGTACATATGTTTGCTTCAAATACTTATTATAATTGCTGAATTTATTTTCTCCCATGTAGAATTGGTTGTCTGCTAGGATCTGAGTCATTTTTATAATTTGAAAATTACCCGTTTATTTATTGAAAAAAGATTGCCCATCTTCGGAGGTTTTATTGAGACAAAAACAGTTTTCGGAGGCTGCATTTTTCACAAGGTTATTTTTTGTGTGCAAATAAACAGGACATTTTCAAATTATAAAATATAATACAGACCCTTGTGGACGACCAATTCTACACTGGAAATATACATGTCCAGTTATAATGTAGTAGTGTACATGTAGCAGTTATAATAAGTATTTGAAGCAATAATGTGTAATTTGTTTTACATGGTGGGCATCCTTTTTGCTCAGTCCTAACAATTATTTGGGGTAACCATATAAGACAGTAATTAATATTATATTCGTCTAACATGTTCATATTTCCATACTACCAGTTGAAAATACATGTAAATGTAACTATGTGATCAACCGCTTGATAAATATGAACTGAGTTTTGAGGGACTTACTGAGCAGTAAGATTATCGGGCGTTACAGAGCAGTACATGTATACTGTAGAACTACAGAGAAATATATTTCTTTGGCTGTCTTAACGGCCATTGAGTAAAAATTATACACTGCATAATATTATCAAAATCAAGATGAACGTCTTCATCTTTTATTAGTCTACTATATTATATTCAATCTATTGTGATCTTTTATGTTAGAAAAATCTTAGTGTACAGCAGCTTACTTGTAGTCCACTGATGAGCGAGGCCTGTGAAGATTGTTTAATAGATGAGCTGATGGCCACTGTGACATTTTGAAATCCATTATTGACTAGAATGGCATTTCCGGCTTCGCTGACGTGCAATTGGAAAATGAACCACAAAAGGCTGTACACAATGAGACATACATGTAGCGGACTTGCAAAATAGGACCGGATCATTTGTGCCATGATGCTTGTAAGGTAAAAACGTACAATAACTTAATTCTAAACTGTATTTATAGGTTTGTTTCTTTCTTATCAATATACAGAGAATCAGACGTTATTGTGTGGTTCATGCTGATTACTATATCGAAACAAAAACACTTGATAATGGGGAAAATTCCCTGTTCCTTCATGTCGTAAGATATTTTATTGCGCAAATTTCTTTTATGGAAACATTTTATGCTCAATTTGCACTGGTATTTATGAAAACATTGCTAAAACCTTTATTATAAAGTGGTTGGATGTTGGAAAATTAAAAACCTGTGCTTTTATTCCTTAGTCACCACAACAATAGTTTTGGAATGTTTAACGACATGTCCTAACTAATATTTACTGTTTTTAAACTTTTATTAATTTATATTTTTAAAGCTAAAAATACATTATATGTATTGAATATGCTATTAGTCTATTTTTGTTGCTAATTTGGGAGTTGTCATGGTAAAATTTGACACGATAAATTAACGGTTGTTATTGCAATTATCAACAATGATCACGATAGTTTTCAAGGGGGTTAAGTTGCCTTGAAAAGCCAACTCTGTTGTCCCGGTTTTTTCCCCTCTTATGCCAAAAGATAAGGAAGGTCTATTACAGTTATAGCAGCCACTATGTTCATGTATTTTTATTACTTCATTCAGAACTTGATGCGCTTTTTTACAAAGAATAGAATAATTATCAATACAAAACGCGATTAGATCACTATTTAAAATTATAAAATGGCTTTGGTTTTAAAGTACAACATAGAAACACAACTTAATCTTACACATTATATTTACACTAAATGTACAAGCAAATGACTATGAAAACAAAGTGGACCATAGAAAATTATCTGCAAACGCATTCATTTACGATTAAGTAATGAGAATGATTTTATCAATTTTTAGTGACATGATGCATTTGAGCAATATGTGATTAAAAAAATGAATTTTCAGTAAGCAAACGAACTCCAAATGCGGATAATATATTAGCAGTCTTAAAATACACTTTGACGGGCAATAATGTGATCTGAACTTGCGAACTCACAATTTTATCTTTCATGTAATGAATCTCATTGCGAGGTCACTTTTAATGCCCTAAGATTCCATGCTTGTAAATGCGTTATTAGGAATAGAAATTAATGCATGTTGACGTTTCTAAGAAATCTCAGGGTGGCAAACAAGTCCTAAAAGTCTTAAAACTGCTAAACATTTTAACATTAGAACCGTTATAATTGTTTCAAATTATTACATTCAATTTCATCCAATACAAATTATTGCATTATTACATTATTACAATTAAATTTATTAAATGTAGAAGTTGCCTTGTTAAAAGAGATTGATAAAAACTAATGTTAATCTTGTATTATTGTATAAACACAAAAATGAATAAGGAATAAAATGATGCATCCTAAAATGTCTTGAAAATTGTTTGCCACCCTGAAATATGTTTTCATATCCATGTATGTTATTTTTGAATTTGAGAAGCTTGGAAATTATGCTAGGAATTCAGAAAATTGATCAGTATTAAAGAGTTTATTTCACCTCATCTTGTGCATTTGTACTACTAAAATGTAAAAGGGAATATTGTATTTGTTTTATAATTAAACACTTGATGCAAATTTCGTCTTGCGTTGAAAGTGGACCTGAAATTGTAAACAAATAATCAACCGTTTTTAGAGAAAAAAATAAACATCTACAAGTCTCTACATTAAATATACATAATGTTGATAGAAATGCATACATAATTCGAAGTCCGTTTTATTTCCAGTAAATCCACAGTAACATGTTTTCACTGGTTACGTCTTATCTCTATTCGACCAATAATATTGAAATTGTTGGTTATTGACAAATGATTATTTAACATGTTGTTACGGTCAATTAAGTTATGTGCCGTTAGTTCGTCATTGGTGGTAGGCTAAATGGCTTTACGAGCCACGCAAACTACCAACACCGATTATTTGAGCTAGCTGCCTTTTTAGACATAAACATAATTAGCAGGAAGTGGCTTTTCTGGAAAGATTATTCTTTGCTTCGCAAAATTGGGTGACAATAAAGTACAAGGCAATTCATCGGATAAATCATCATTACTGGCTTTCTTAAACATCAATGTACAAAGAGGACTCGTGGTGCCATGAAGACAATGTTTCATACCCATTTTGAGTTGAGATGAGAATTAATGTTCTTGACTTGTTTTTCTCAATAACTGACATGCCCTCCATGCCTTCCTTGGGTCACATATCTCAATTAGTTCCACAGTTTGGCCATGTTTAGCAAAACTCACTTTTGCATGCACACTACACTGGTTGTTCTTATCGCTGAGATCTTAAGCACTCAGTCGGTTGTCATTTGTCGAGAAGGTGAACGATGATGATCGAATTCCCATACTGACGTGTATGATTTTGGTGGCAGTACTGAGCTTATTTTGAACGAATCCAGTACAGGATTATCCGTTCAGTGGATTATTCTTTTGTGGCAAACACCATTTACACACAAACTGGTCTCCAACAGATGATGGTGGTGCTCAAGAAGCACTTCAAGAAGCGATTGTAATTGACAATAAAAGATGTCTATACTTGACTTTCTGACATGACCCTTTTTGGAGCGGAGACCAGCGGCAGATAAGCGACTGGTTCTGGTCTCAACCTCGCTGTTTCCCCTGAGTTTTCTGACCCATCTTCGTAGGAGGAGTTCACGTAGCCATTGTCCCTGATTTGGCCACCGAAGCCAGTTGTACTGGTGACTTCTGCAGTCTGCTGCGAGCCATATGAGGATGGTTTCGAACTGATGGAAGATCTGTCAACGATAACCTCCATTGGAGCATAGTGATTATTATACGGATGCTTGCTGATGGAATCGTTGTCCTCTTCATAATAATATTGCGTGTTTCCATTTTGAACGTGAGGTAGACCCATGTTACCATATGAGTAGTGCCTCTGTTGGTCATGGTGCTGCAAGATTTCACTAGCTGGCACAAACTGGCGTGGGATCAGTGAGCTGTTTGTGTAATACACTCCACCTGGGACACCCCCACCACCAATAACATGGTCTGCTGCAATGGAGCTTTCTTGATGACCATTTATTGATGAAATGTCCCCATTCTTGGCGTTGGCTTTCCACTCTGCCTCCTTGAAGCTGGCAATGCTCGGTGGCCTGAGGACATCAGGTCCATGTACCTGTGCCACTGTGTGATGGGTCATTTTTTCCTCTTGCAACTTCCTGCGACGCCTCTTGGCACAGATGAGTCCAACGATAACAGCTATTGCTAGCAGAAATGCCAAGGTGCAACCAACTATGATGCCGATTAACTCTGCGGTGAGAAGCGGATAGGCAATGGTGGATGGTGAAGGAGTCAGGGTGGGTCTCGTTGGTGGGTTCCTTGTTGTCTGAGTAGAGGTTGTTGGTTCGGGGGGCACGAAGCACATTGCTACGTTTGAAATTTCACTCTTTAGTCCTGTGCGATCCACTGCTCTGAGGGCGAAGAAGTAGTTGCGGTTACGACCATCAGGAGGGTAGAATGTCAGGGTTTGAACATTTCCAGCAGGAACTGGGTAGATAGCTTCCAGGATTTGCTGTGCCCATTCGAAATTGGTGATCAGCGCTTTGAAGTCATGGAAATAACGCAGTTCATAAGAGGAAACTGGAAATAAATAAAACGCTTGTCTGATTATTATTCATAATTGCACATTTTGAAAAACATTACCCACAATGGTTGGAGGTATTTTGAGAAGGAAACACTTTAATAACGAAATTATCTCTTTACTCTGATTGTGCATATTAAACTTTGATTGCACTCACCTTGGCCTAAATCGTAGTTGTCACCTGGAGCTGTCCAGCTTAGTGTTACATAGCCGCTAATTGGATCTACTCTGTCCACTTTTAGATCCCTGACAGTGCTTGGGGGAAATACATCCAAGCCTGGTGCAGGCGATGCTAAAACCAAGAATGCTGGGGCTGGTGAAAATCTCTGGAAAGAACCTGTCGGTTCTGTTTGTATGACTGGTGCTTCGGTCCCACAGCAGTATGTAGTGTCTGGAAATGTCAAGTGCCCTTTAGCATGGTATATGAGATTGTAAATTATCCCTGCTTATTTTGGCACTCACCAGGGTCTTTAGGCATGACACCCGAATGCGAAGTCCAGCGTTGATCTTCGCCCACGACCTGAGCCCGGCCATCATTGTCATCGGCATAAACAGTGAGGGAATAAAACCCGAAAGATCCTACTGGGGTCACAAAATCGGTGAAGTACCGCGTGTAGATTCCGTCATTCTTCGTTGCATCTGGAGCTAGTGTAAGACAATTCAATGAGTTATCACAATTACATCGGTCTCGATGGATGAAGCCTTGAAAGCTAGTAAACTTACCTCCATTTCCACTGTCAAAAAGTTCTAATTCAACAAAACTGAAAGTGTTGTTAATCTTTGGGCGCTCGATGATCGCTCTGACTTTGGCGTTTACAATGGGACGGCTTCCTTTAAACAATTCAGCATGGATTACCAAAGGGGTGGTCGATGCGTTGATCTGTAAGATGTGCAAGTATGTCTCATTAGTATAACTATATGAATGATAATAGAATCAAATTATGTAACTGAGCATCTGTTAATTTGGTATACTCCTAATTTCTTAATAGCGCCTGCCATGTTTGTACGCCTGAACATATTGCTTTTAATTGTTTAGATGTGCCAAGAAATCGAAGGACTCAATGGCATCAATACTATTTTGTAACTGAAGAGGATCTGAAAATATGCTCAAAGTTGTCAACATCCCGAATCGATATTTTTACAACAAAGAGGTCCATCCCAAAGCTACAATAACAGTGCAGCCCAACAATCAAAATGGTGGAAGTTGCTAATGAAGATAATTCTCTTGAAAAACGGTAAGTTTCAAGAATTTTGATTTCCTCATTAACACAGATGCTTTAGTGCATTTGAGCGATTTTGTCTTTACCAATCTCTTCTAATATTCGCTCGGAGGATTTATATCAATATATTACATGTAACAGGCTAAATCTTACCCCACTGTTGCCAACATTTGTCCAACTGCGCAAGGTGACTGGAAATCCAGCTCTAGGCTTTGCTGAAACTGTTACCGCAATCGGCTGATCATCTTGTTTGTTGGAATCGATTTTGTACGTCCATTGGCCAATCTAGACGGTCAACGTTAAAATGGAATTTATAGTTTGCCATTGACTCTTTAATGGGATTAGTGGGTCATGTCTTATTGAACTTATTGATCGTGGTACCTGAACATCCATTTCTTTAATGGCGAAAACAATGGTGCGTTTATTCGTTTGATCGTCATAATCATCCGAATCGAAGTTGCGTCGCGATGGACTCGTTAAGGAAACATCGAAAATATTCTCTCGCTTGAAATACGAAACTGTAACTTTCATGTTCCTTCCGATGCTCGGATCAATGGTAAAACTTCCGCTGATTTTTGCTTCATTGGCAGCGTGCACGTGTTCATAAATCTAAAATACCAAAAAGTAAGACTTTGCATTGACTTTCATTTATGAAGTCGTAATGTCCAACTATACAATTATAAGAGTAATTTGTCTTCATGCAATACTTTGATGTGGTTCTACGAGTACTGGTTTGATCACTTTGATGGTTACTATACTGAAAATTACGGCTACTTACGATGACTCTATCCTGGCGAGGATTTCCTGATTGTGATGCGACCACGTCGTCCAAAGCCCCTAATAGTTGGGTTAGGGTTGAAGAGTTTCCTCTCCTTCCTTCCCCAATCTCAGCTATCATGTAATTCCTACCAGAAGTCGCTTCTGCCAGTGAAGGCAGTGCAGTGATTTCCGGCATTGGAGGATACAGGATATTGATCGCTCGGATGTTTCGTTGCTGAAGTTCGCTTTTGATTTGAGGATATCCGCTAGCGTCATCAGTGATGCCATTTGTGATGGTAACGATGATGCCGTCAGTGCGGCTGGCAGAACGAGTATCCAGTTGCTAAAAAGTGATACAGAATTTTTAGCACCAAAGTTTTTGGTTGTATGCAATTAAAGAGCTTTTTTATACCTCAATAGCTACTCTAATGGCATGAACCACATTTCTTTCTGGACCCCCACAAGTTAACCGTGGCACAGCATTGGTGAATCCCTTTCTCGTTTGGCTGGACAGTTGCTGTAGTGGTTTCAGTATTTGAGATTTTGGTCCAAACGAAACCAAACTCAGCCAAGTCCCATCAGGAAGGTTTTCTTCGATAAAGTTGACTGCTGCAGAACGAACGAATGATATTCTCTGCTGTGAATAGAACAAACAAGAGGACGTTAGTTTCCAGCAAGGAATTGCTGACGTGCTAAGAACCTCACCAACGATTGAGGTCCTTTGGCACATGTTGCCCACATCATGCAAATCACCACCAATTAATACGGATTTAATATCATTCCATCAACTAAAACAACGTGTTTTACTGAAGAGGTTTATGAGATGCAAATGTTGGTATTGATGCAGAATAGGTTCTGGATCTTGGAACAACATTGTTTTTTAGAAATTCGTTGCGAAGTTCAAGGACGTTGAAAAATTCGTTATTTTGGCTTAGTCAATTATCAAAGTGAAATTTAAGTTTGAGCATTGCAAATCAGTTCTGGTTCTCATCAGGCACTGCCACTTCCTCGACTTCAAATCAAACTTCTTACAGTAAAACTCATTAAAATCGACATTTCAAAACCGTGCTACTTCGTTGCATGCCAGCATTCACATGCAAAAGTAAGGCGTAATGTGCGAAACCATTGTGCTAGTAGAGTTCTTGTTTACAAAGTCGTTCATGTTCGTGGAGCAATCCAGGAGCAGGACATAACGGCTTTCGCTGGGACGAACCACTCGAAATGTTGGCCGACTGAATGGCACGGCATAAGCCCACCTAAAGACAAAGATGACAGGAACGGTCAGTGACAGTTATGGGAAGAAACTATGGTTGATGACTGAATTTCCCCAAACGCTTACTTTGGCTTGGCAAAATCTGGATTCGAATTCATTACTTCCCACACGCTGCGCCTGTTGCACAAAGCGTTGTGTTTTGTAGGTGCAAAAGCATTGTGGTTGCTACTGTCACAGAACTGCGACACCTGCAATGGGAATTAAGAGAATTTAGCAGCTGTCGGATGGACATGTTGAGAATTTGGCATCCGGTGTTCAAGACTTACGTTTGGGAGAAAGTGTAAAGACATGAAGGAACTTTTCACACCCCTCTGATTCACGTTGGGTCGGTACTTGCACTCTGGATCGGTTGGCGACTTGCTCGAACAGGCAGAGCTGAAAACCAATGAATTAACCATTAAAATGCTATAAGCCAATAGCTAGAAGATTCTCTGGCAAGATTTTGCTTATGTTTTTACCTTAATGAACCTTGAAGTGGACTGTCGCTACAGGCTGTTGGGTGCATCTGCTCCCCATCAGAGTAAGCGGCCGGGTAAGAAGGGTCTCCAGGATAACCGTATTCGTCGAAAACTCCGTATTTGTAATGTGCCCATTCGTGCAGCAAAATCTTTTCTGTGAATGTTAAGAAATTGAAGCATGTTAAGAAATAGGATTTCCCTGCATTGATAAGCACAGCTAGGTAGCATCGTAAGTGTGCTCTTTGAAAGCATCTTTATGACAATGTAAACGTTTAAAGAGGGAATTGTGAATTGGAAAGAAGAATTCTCCAGCATTTCGTTGTGAACGTTTAAACAATTTAGCATTAAGATTTAGCTGAGCCAAAAAGACGCACACTATACAAAATACACATTTTGGTTTCTAACACGTATTAAGGCTAAATTTATTTTCCCGAGTAAGGCTCAACTAGGGGTTACGTTTTGTTATATACAGTGTAATTGAAAAATGTACCGATTATTTATTAAAAAAACGCTCCGACTAAAAATGGGTCTTCCCCGCAATGCAAACATGCATTGCGGGCTGCACAGTTTTTTTTTTAAATTTATTAAATTTGCGACTATCAAAAATAACGAAGATCCTTGTGGACGACCAATTCTACAATGAGGAATATAAAATTAGCAATTATATCAAGTATTTGATTAAAAAATGTGCCAGTATTTTTTTGCATGTTGTGTATTATTTTGGCTTAGCTTTTACTGTTGACATCATTTGCATAAATCGGGTCCATTATCGGGATGTCATTGCCTTACTAGTTCCAGGTTATTGTGACGTAATGTCGGTTTTCAATGCAGAGAATTAAACTTATGTTACTCAAGGTATACGTATACTTAATTGGAAGAGTGAATACCATTATTTACACTTTATGAACGATGGGCGTAGCCCTCGTGCTGATATGTTCATGTCAAATGGACAACAGATACGGCAGGATGGTTTTATTCAGTTGTGGTCTATTTAGTAAATTGGATTCGCAGTTGTGAGTTTTATTATCATTAAACAATGATGAGTGCCACTAATTTGCAGATTCTTGAATAAAGTGCGAATTTCACAATAGCAATTAATGCAGATTATATCAGTCTGCACTGGGGAATAGCCTGCATTTGAAATAGCCGGTGGCATTAGATGCATATCGATGTTAGCATCGAGGTTGCCATGAGCAACCAATGTAAACAATTCTTTCAACAGAATCCAGGGTAATGACACCATCAACCGACATTACGTACAAACTAAAACAGGGAAATAACGTGCAATGCACTGAAAAACTCGGCTGTTCCAGCTGAATCACCTTATTGATTTCCGTTTATTCATACCAGTAATGTCATACTTTAAATGTAGCACTACCAAATTTGAAATTTTGTTTAAAGTTACTGAGAAGTCGCCCAAGCTACTGCATCTTCTGTATGTTATCAAATAATTTTACTTTGACAGTGACATCGATTTTTTTCTTGCTCTAGTTTAAATATTTGTCCAAAGATTCCTTTAGCTTCAGAAGATTAAATGCAAGCTCTTGTAACTTCTTCAGCCTTAGTGAGGTCTCACGTTTTAAATTCATATTTAAAAAAAACATAATATTTTCCAGTTTTCTTGGGGGTTTTTTCTGGCAATTTCTATGCCTTCATTAAGGTGCAAGTTTTTCTTTATCCAATTTACACGTATGTAAACATCTGAAGTCTTCATGCAACATATTCATGTATGGGGGGTATTTATGACAACGTATAATTTTCGGTATTTTCCCTCAGCTTGGGGTTGGAAAGCAGGCCTTTTGCGCTACATAACCATAGCTCAGTGGAAGTTCCACAAAAACGTGTTAACTTCAACACCATTATGAGTACAACCGCAAGATTGCATAAAAGGGTTTTGGAGGTGTTATTATAATGGCGCGTTAAAATCGATTTCTTCAAACTGCTTTGCTGCAGCAGTGCGTAAATAGGTTGAACAACCCCTTGGGGTTAATAGAAAGGTGACGGAAATCATCACAAAGCTATTAGGCTCGACTGTACGAGGTACCGTACCGTTATTACAGTCATTATTACAGTCAGGTGAACTCGGCCAATTCGTTGTCATCCATTATTTAACGAAGCTGTATAAATGGGCCGAGTGAAAAATCCCAGCACGGGATCGTTTAATGCGAGCCACTTAATGCCGGCTTCTAATTGTCTCTTTAAAACCCTAGCTTTTAAAATTAACCTTTGCACGCGGTTTATGTTCGGGATAATTAACTAGGAAGAGATCACCCTTGTTATCACAGGTATATGCAAACTTGAGAGGAAATTATTTCGTTGAGATTGAATGCGGGAGCTATCTTAAGTTCACTTGCATTTATGACTAAATTAATTGGGCTATCAAGAGGTAATTATCCGGCGTTTAAAATGCTCTTATTTATGGCCCAGCAAAGACGTCAATAAGGGATCACGGACAAATGGTGATCGTTTTACTTAATCAGTGTTATCCTAGATAGCACACACGTCAGGTAGACGTTATGTTTAGGACATGTTTTCTTAGGAAGGACATCATATTTTACAAATATCCTCTTATGAACGTCATATTTATTTTTCTTATAATATTTTATGTATTTTCCGTTTTAAAACGTTACTTCCTGATCATTTCCCCATCCTCCTTCCCCATTTTGTTGCTTGTTTTGATAAAAAGGACTCATCTCCCATTTATGCTACTTGGTCGGTTGATTTTTATTTTAAGCTGTCACTATATTTAAAGTTCGAAATGTACTCGAGTTTCAGGCCAAAATGAAAAAAACTAACCCAATATTGTATTACTGTTCTCACATTTCATTAAGGTTAATTTGTTTTCCCATTATGCAGAAAGAGTGCATGGAATTGGTTGATTGTACATGGAAATTAAGAAAATTTAAATACACTAAAACACTTTAAGAGTGTTACCTCTGACGATGTTAGGATGTTACTTGCACTAGGCAGGGTTAGCACCGATTATGAAGTGGTAGGGGAAGTGCAATAATAAAAAATAATTAACTGGTATGTAGCTTCCTTACATCCTTCTAAAAATGTTCATATCTCAATAATGCCTCTTGTCTTGAGCATTGCAAGGAAGCAATGAGCAGATAGCGTGCGTTTTAAACTTAAATTTTAATTATCAGAAACCCAAATTTACCTTCAGGGCCGTATTTCCGCGTGGTTTCGTTTTTCTTGATGAAGAAATCGGGCGTAAAGTGGATGTAAGAGCCTCGTTCGCCGCAAATCCCTCCCTGAAGAGTGCATGGCTGGTCACCGTATTGGGGGTTGGCTGGTCCTACCCTGACATCTGCGTCGTTCCACGTCTCATGCGTGGCCACGTCGTACGAATAACTTCCGGTCCACTCTCTGGGGGCCAAGATGGTCACTTTGCCGAACGTGGTCAGCTTCTTGGTGGCAGCGTAGAGGTATTCGTTGGCCTTGGAGAACATATCCTGTTGGCGAGAGAAAAAGGCAATAATTTTAAATTCCAGAGTTATGAGTACGTTTGGCCAAGATTTATTTGCTGGGAGTTTCGTTTCACATTTCTCAACCACCGACTGTTTGTGGGTTTTGGCTGAAAAAAAAGGGCAATGCTCCGATATAGAAACATAATTGAAAAATGTTTGCGGGGAAGATGGGGGAAAACATCCATTATTTCCATAATTTGTTAGGCAAGAGCATGCCATAAATGACATTTTATGTTTTAATTATCCACGCTACGAGCGGTGGCAAAATTGCGGTTGAACAAAGACAAGGCTTCTGCATATTTTCGTCGTAAGGCTCGCTAATTAACTTCTGGAATGAAGCAAGAGGCCATTTTGGCTGGACGATGGCCATCCCTCATGCCAAGAAAATTGAAAGTTTTTTTTTTCCTGAGGGAAATACGAGCTTATAAGCTCATAATTTTGCTTAAGTTGAGTGAAGGGTACGGGGGCAACACGTCCTAGGGGCGGTTGTCATAAATAAAATCAGGGACATTATTAGTTTGCATTGCCACGAGGTACAACAAAGCCAGCGGGGTTGAAACCCAAAAACACCCCATTGGGAAATGGTCGTAAAAAATCAACTGAAAATGGCCAAAATGTAGCCATCGCTTTTGAGGATGCTTGTTTTGGGGGAATTTGGCAGGCCTGTGAGCAATGTGAAAGGTATTGAACAACAGTTGGATGTTTGAATTGTCGGCTCTCAGGCCATTGTCTGATTTGAACTGCTTTGTGTAGGAAATGATTGTTTTTCTCCCCAGAAATGTGTAGGTGTGCAACATGGCAGAGGCCAAAGTACGGTTTTATTATAAAAAACATAATTTTGGCTTCAAATTTATTAAACCTTCTAAAAGTCACTGACCATTGGCCAACTGGGATGGGCGGGACTACCCATCACACGTGTCCAGTATTTGGATTTGTTTTTTTAAAATCTGAAGTACATTGAACAACCTTCAGCCCATCCATAAAGGGTTTGAGGACTACAAATTCATCATCTTAAATTCGTAAGTCATTATTTCAGAATAAAAGTTAATGCTAGGCGTTCAGTAGCCTGATTGTGAAGATTTGATACATCTTGATGGAGAAAGAGCGCAAATGCCTAGGCCTAATTTACGAAGAAAATAAGTTTATTTGTTGCCAATGGCAAGGGGCACGTTAAAATTACAATGATAAAGTGCGTTAAGTTTTCTAGTACCAGAAGCATGACTAATTACAGATACGCTGGAACCTGCGATGGATTTCTGGGCTCCACACATCTCTGATATCTGAGTAAAATTTACAAGGCTTCATTATCCAGTCTTACAATTTAATAAACGAAATCCTGAATCTATTCATCCCTCTCATCTTGTAGCGTTGTTAATCCCGACATCATTTTTGACAATTTGACTAGATTTCCCATAAGCACATAAAAATGCAGTCGAACTGTTGCTGTTAGGACCCTGGCTTGAAAAACAGCTAAAAAGCTGAAGGCTCTGGAAGCCTTGACTGCTGATAGGCACTGTAATTGGTGCAAAAAATGCATTTTCCATGGGCACCTCCAATGGTGAGCAATTGCATTAAAACGAAGGAAATCGATTCATTGTGAAGTTTTTCCAAATGCAGAAAGTTTTCTGTCAAAAACTCGCAGCTTAAGCGATTAATGGCCCAAGGTTAACTTTAATTGTAGCCGATATTTCGCAGAAATGAGACCGAGTGGGGACTGGGGTGGCGCACTCATTACGGAAAAGCCAGTGGGTGACCCCATCAGGAGAATCCAGACCAATTCAAGGTAAATGGTCTTGGTTTTTTCATCAATTCCGAGGCACATTCCTGGACGAGATTCGCCACAATCTCGATTGGAGGTTCAGGCAGTGGGCGCTCAGCGTGGGTCCCCCCTGTTGATGGGTCTCTTGTTCTCTCAGGTCCAACTTCCCAGCAGGACACATTGGTAATTAACGAAGCAGCATGGCTTCCAGAATTAAAAAAGAAAACGTCCCACAGAGGAGTGAGGACCGTATACAGGAATAGTAAAGATGATGTTCGTATTTAATAAGCTACCTACGCTAATAATTAGAGGTTCTGGCAGGAAAACCAGAAGACCGTACGCATGTAGCGGTATTACTTGTAATCTTATTAAAAGCTCATCTTAAATGGTACGTGGCGGATTTAAC
The DNA here is from genome assembly GCA_034700785.1 of Rossiulus vilnensis. Classification (NCBI taxonomy): domain Eukaryota; kingdom Metazoa; phylum Arthropoda; class Diplopoda; order Julida; family Julidae; genus Rossiulus; species Rossiulus vilnensis. The sequence continues at coordinate 20,169 of JAQIXS010002317.1, forward strand.
GAGAAGCGCTTTGTTTTTTGATATATGGGTCACTACCTGCCACAACAGGCGGCCGATCTGAAACGGGTCCAGATCCACGCTCTTTCTTCCTTCAGAAGTACAGAAGCAGTGTTTAGACTCTATGGGGAGTCAAGCCTGCCATATGTCATCCGAGTCTTGATTGTGAACCTTCGAGCTATTGCCATCTTTGCTCCTAAATTTCAGGTTGATGAAGTTCTTGCATCAACGCCTTTTCCTAGAACCAAAGCATACCAAAACCGCTGAGATGAGATCTGACATCACAGCATTTTGCAGCCTCGAATTCCTGAGGGGTATCAGCATACATACCTCAGGGTTCTCCCAGAAATAAAATTTCAAACTATCCTGGCCCTACCAGTTTTTCGAACAAATTTCCCTGGCCATCTTGGCCAAAAATATTACAATAGCAAATGCAAGGAATGCTTTGATTTAAAAAAGGTGAATTCCCTCTTTCTATACATGTATGACTGACTTGAGTAGGCCATGTCTTGACTTTGGTGTTAATTACCCATTTCCCCTGACTTTTTCAGGTCTGGGGGAACCTTGTACTCCTGCTGCCATCATCTTCCTCTATGCAAAAAATATTTAGAGCTCCTTTTGAAAGAAGCATACCGTTTATCTTTACAGCATCTTGTGTTCATCCTGAGCAACCACTTAAGCAAATAGGGCAGAGTCGCTGAGGATTGTCTTCATTTACATTGACTGCTCGAGAAAGGCTACGGCACTTAACAATGACAATGGGGCTTATGAGAGAAAGCGATGTTCAATTAAGAGGGAAGCCAGGTGATGCTAACGGCACTTTTAATTGAATTGTGCGAGAGAAAGCCTCCCTTGAACTAGAACTACAGTTTGAAGAAATGACCAAATCGTAAAAATCAGGAGAGCCTGGTGGGGGACCGAAGGGGAAAAGATGGACAAGGGCCACTCACACACAATGCTTCAGAGCTGCCTTGCAAGTCATCTCGTTAAGTGGATTTCTGATAAGACAAAACGTTATCCCGCTGAACAAGAAACTCGTTGTTCTGCCCTCCTACTGGCGCCATGCAAGAAAAACACTAGAGCACAGAGCACTAACAAGAAATATATCTCTTTAATCTATATAGCCTTTCCCCTATAATAATAATATAAGTTCGACCGCCGCATTATAGATGTATACCTGCGCTTAACGTGCGTAGTGGGGTTTCTCTAGGGTCTCTAATTGTCGATGGCCTTTTTTTCCCTACCAGTTTTTCCTATAAAATGACATCTTTTTGTCCTAGAAAAGCCATCTCGCAAACAAGTTATGTTTTTGAAATGACAATGAAACCGAATTTATTTCAGTCGCCCGCCAGCAACGGGTAAGGCTCACACTTTCTGTATCACTAAATCGTAAACTAACGGACCGGTCAAGATTTCCGGAGAGATTTCACTTTCTGCAATGGGCTTCCCAAGTTGAATCTCAGACTGTCTGAATTTCAACAATGAACTGGTCAGAAAAACTGCAATTTATGACGTCTTTAAAGTCGAAAATGGTTAGGCATATACAACCCAAAACGTTCTGAAATGTTTTATGGGACGCTGGGGGCTGATATTTTACGCAGCAGGTCTTCCAAAGGCACTTCCAATAAAATGAACTCGCTTATTGGAAAGATAAAAAATGAAAGATTTAAATTGTGCTTACATTTATATTTATGAATTCTGCTGAGGTCGAATTTAGACTAGACAGAAAGTGATTTTTTAGTTTTCTATACGCATACCCATAAGACTGCAACATTGGACATGTTTGAGTATTGAAGGAGGTTTTATCAACAATTTCTAAATTATACTGCGGACCTACTGCCCGACCGAAAAGGATGTCCGTTTTTGCTTCAAATACTTGTTATAATTGCTAAATTAACTTTTTCTTGTTTAGAATTGGTTGTCCACTATAGGGCCTGTGTTATTTTGTCTTGAATAACTTGAATATGTCCTCTGGAAATATTTTGTAAAAAAAATATTTATTTGTAAAAAAAAATCAAATAAACCTATTTCCAGAGGTCGTATAACAATATTTTCAAGTTTTGTTTTATAAATAAAATGAACATTTTCAAATTATAAAAATAACTCAGATCCTAGTGGACGACCAATTCTACACGAGAAATAATAATCGTAAGTATTTGAACCAAAACTCTATAATTTACATGGTGGGGAATTTCATGAAACGGGTCCTTATTTGCGTATTCTTTAAGCTTTTTAAATCGTAATGTTTGCCAACACTTTGCGATTGCGGACCCTCAATTCTCATGCAAGAACTGGCTTAACAGCGACTATTTATCATATGGCTGACGTTGTTGAAGGGTCCGCATTTATCCATGATAGATTCTAGCATAATGTTTAGTCTGCGGTGCATGGAGTCAGATTAGATCGAGTTTTCTACTCAAGAACAACACCACACACTCCTCCAAGCGCTGTAAATTATTTATGAGGCGGTAATACTCGTCTTTGTTTTCCGTATTGACTCTTGATTTTGAATGGTGAGATTATGGACATTTTTTGGCGGATTAAGGTTGAAGCGTGTTCAATAAGCTCTAATTTTGCAAGAAAACGAGAGCTCATAACGTGACTCGAGATTTGATAGGCAGAATGGAATGGAAGAATGGCAGGTTTCTTTTGAAAATAAGTGAAGCGAAGGCTGCTGAGCCTTTTGGAATTGCTCTACTTCTGATCCTCACTTCAAAAGTAAAGTTTCGTTTGTTGATGGCGGCTTCATACCATTTCTTAGCCCAAAATATGGAGGGTCTGGGTTTTATTATACCCCGCAGTGGGGGCCGGCACGGCATTTTGTTAAATTACAATTTTCAACTGAAATTCGCCTTTGGGAGTGTTCCGGAAAAAGCAACGTTGAAATTTTAAACAATTAAATGAATGCAGGCAGCCCTTTTTTCAAATCGTGAACACGCGTTGAGCACATTGCCTCGCATTGTGTTTAGTGCCTTAAAGCCGAACAGACTTGTTCTGAATTCCTTTAAAGTCCTGGTCTGTTAATATAAGTTTAGCCCTGTATTTTCACCGGGCCATGTGCGATATTTGGAGCCTGTATAGGTAACCCAGATACATTTTAGAAACGCTAAAACAGCAGTTATGAAGGGAAAGGGAGGCATACTTTAGTATTGATGGCGAATTTGAGGCTTGGCTGTAACCTGCAATCACATTTGCATAATATAACGTGTGCCTTATCTTGCCAGTCAATAACCCCATTGGTGCATGGAAAGCATAGTTTCCTCAATAGCCTAATTTCTTGAAATTCGCAAGTGCATAGAGAATTTCTTAGATAAAATGTAAAGTGTAGTGACAGTGAATTTGCCTCGATTTCATGCGAACGAT
>JAQIXS010002318.1:0-23527 GCA_034700785.1 Rossiulus vilnensis
TGAAAGACATCTAAAGTAAACGGTTGTAGTTTTTAAATTTTGCATGGCTTGTTTGAGAAATCTTAAAGGGACTAAGTAATTATTAGTTTCAGAAGCTTAAAATACTACAATGACTTCTGTTTGACGAGGATAAAAAATAAATTTGATATTGGATGAATGGTGTTCGTGATTTCGACATGTATTGCATTTTGTCCAATGTTTTTCTTATCAGCATAAAATCTTAGTTTAGCCATTTTCAATTTAGCTTTGTTATAATTAATAATTTCCAAAATTTTCTGAAACCAAAAGCATGCAATTTTCAAATGTTTCCAGTTTTTTTAATTTTAATTTTTCTTCTAATAATGTCCATACCTTCAGCTCAATGCGTGTTGCACTCACTGAAATCCCCTCTTAATGACTTCTGTTCGCAAATCCACCGACGCTTATACGCTCATAATTACATCTAAAGTAAACTTAATATCATCTTCATGCAACGTTTCAATGATTTATTGGCCACCTTAAATTGCCAAAAAGCGCTGTTTAGGGGAACGACATGCTGCTGTGATTTTTTTTATGTATCCCCTGGCCCACAATGCGAAAAACGAAGAAAGATTTGGAGCAAAACTTCATATTGCAGAAAGAAAGAAAAAAATCGTGGTGCACGAACGTTGAGCCATGGACATTTATGGCAAACGTTGCTTGATGGTGTCTGTCATGTGCTTTTTTAGGTGTACTTCTGCGTCTACAAGATGTCGGATTAAGCATCGGTGGGGAAGGGGGCTTAGCGAGGCTGGACCAATATTGGGTGCCCGTTTTTTTTCTCCAATCGCACAAAATGGATTTTTTTGACATCATTTTCGGTTGAGAGCATACTTAAAATGCCTCTTACAAATAAACCCCTCCAGGCTGCTCCCTGAATGGAACGTGCAGGGAGAGCTTGTCATGCTTCGACTAAGACCCCAGCCACTTCAGCTACTATATTTGAGAGCGTGATAATAGAACGGTGCATTCCTTGCATTTATCAGTAAGTAAAATAAATGAAGTGTCAATCACGTGATGTAATTTAATTACAAGCCCCTGTCAAGGCGTTTTTATCTACAGTTTTATGACACGAGAGCTCACGCCTCGTGTTACTCCAAACCCTGGTGAGGAGGGCAAATATTGGCAGCTAGCAGTTTGTATCGAATCAGATAAGCTTGAATGTTAAGCAGAGTTTGTCGTTTTTTGGCGAGGGATCTTTAATGCGAACATGAATGCCACGTCTTGAACAATGTTCGCTTCTACTGGCATTGTGCGAACATGTCACTGCATCGCTAACTACGAATTTTCACTACTTAGTGAGTGCATTTAAAACATTTCAGGCGAACTACAGTGTATGCTACAGGGAAATGGGGATGGAGGAGCTTAGCAACGAACCAAAGAGATCACTCGTATTTACCGTGAAAGTGCAAGTTAATATCCGGAAAAGAAAATCGACAGCGATTTCTCATGTCACTTCCCTTTTAGTTTTTGTGAATTTGCTATTTTGCAACTTTATAAAGTGAGCTTATAAACCCTAACGAAACCAAATTATAAATGTACATGGATTTGGTTTTAACCATATGGCATTTATATGTAGGCCTATATGCTGACAGCATGCAACAGTCGCAGTGTTCCCTCTTCCAGATGGCCAAATTGTATGCAAATTCAAATGTATGAGTCCGTCAAATGCTTTGTGGGATCTTCTGTAATATCAAAATTGTGGTCCAAAGGTGGCCATTCCAAACTCGGATGGAAAAGTTGAATATGACCATATATGGGACTAAACATATACACTGTACATGAATTGTATGGACTTATATGGCCATATATACATGTATACACGTCAGTTTCTGGTCTAACCCTCGCTCACCAGCTGCAACAATGGAACATTTCAAAAAAATTAAAAACTCTATTAAACATACCAAGTAGTGTAGATACATGTATTTGTATTACAGCATTACACCTCATCAATTACAAACCAAACGTTTCGAATTAGACATCCAATAAAACTTGTGTCCAGCAATGGCAAAGTATACAAAATGAATGTACAGGCCACACATTTTCTCAAAAACGTTTAAATTTTGAAATGTGCAATTGTTGCAGCCGGTGAGCGATATATGGAGCGAGTAATTTGTGTTCATATGCATGCATGCAAATATGGCCCATATCTACATTATCCAACCATGAAAGCCCAACACGGCAACACCATTCAAATGACATCGTGGACCAGTTTTGACCCGCGGGCAAGCGGGTTGGCCACCCCTGGTGTAAGCGATACCAAACGTTGATTGACACGTTTTTATTCGTGGGCCAGTTTGGGAGGTCTACCCTCACGAGCTGAGGACCAAGGACAACACTTTTTAGCCCGGGGTGTGACCAAAAAAATGATATAATCGCACTCTGTGATCTTTACCATTTTTTAGAAAGCATTCGACCCCCTCGAGCATCGGAACATTCATCCCTCACCACCACGGCCCATTAACGCCGTGAAATTGACAACTATTAATTGGACTAAAAATGTGGGTGACACGTATAATGTAGATAGCCGTAGTATGTCGAGCAGTTGCGATTATGGTGCTCGTAATTACGCTCGCTCATAATTAATCGCTGTTGAAAAAAAGAACAAAATTTTTGTAAAAGGGCATGCAATCAGATGGAGATGATTAGTTTTTGCTCCGGCATTTGCCCCGCTCGCATTTACTCTCGCACACACATCTTCATTATTGCAGCCATTCACGCGCAATTAATCACTCTGTATACATGCGAAGATAAACCACTGGAATGCCAGAAATCAGTTGACAAATTTGCTAGCGCAGGAGGTGCGTGCAGTTTATACCAGCCATTTGCATCAACGCTGAATTCTGCAGATAATGGCAATTGTTTTTCTAAGCTGAAACTCGCGTGACCTGTCACATGGTTGTGGGAATCAAGCTTTGCAATTACAAAATATGCACGCGAGGACCGGTAAGGCCGCAGACGAATTCTTTACCACTCAATTTCGTCGCTAAGTTGTTGCACATTGCCATCGCAATCGGTCTCGATTAACCCATCAATTTATGCTTCGCGAAGAAAACGACACGTACTTCATTAATTCTCCGCAAGATTATATTGATCCGCAATAAAGTGAAATAAACCATGAAACAACTCTTGCATTGCGTCTCACGGCCTAGATGCTGCGACGTACGAGCAATTAGACCGTGATTTAATGCATCATAAATGCCACGGCTTGCTACGTATGTGGGCATGGACATTACTCGGAATGGGCCGTATCAATTGCACGTACAGGAAATGAGGAAAGGAAGTCTTGGAGATCGCCCGTGATAATTCCGTCCACATGCAGTGATGAGATTGGAAGACATTCGATCAGCTTTCGTAAAACTAAAAACATGATGTTGTGTTTTGATATGTATATGTACTAGCATTTAAAGAGACTATGCAGGGTTTCCACTGACATGGATAAACCTGGAAGGCCTGGAATTAAATTATCAGGGAAGTATGAACGGCCTGGAAAAGTCAGGGGGATTTGAAATTTGCAAATCATTTGAAAGAGCATCAACGATGGCTTTTTTGCTGTTTTAGGAGCAAACATTCTATACAAAGAGCCACATGTTGACAAGTTGTGAAGTTAGTTCTAATTCTTTCTTATGGAAATGCCCAATTAGAGGCCAGGATTTCCTATCTACAAAGATGTGCTTGTTGAGAACTTTCAATTCAGTTGAACTCATTGCCCTCCTGTCACCGAAATATTCCATTTGAAAACGAGCAACTAACGTGTTCAACTTTTCAACAACAACAAAAAACACCACAACAACACCATTAATTACTAAATTGTCTCCATTTCATTCTATAAATAGTTTTTATAAGGTCAGGGAATTTTTTTCCAAGGAAAAAGTCACGAAAAAGTCAAAGAAGTTGAAAATTTAAATTCGGTGAAAACCCTGGACTAGCTTTTGACGTTTTTAAGTTATGCTGATCGATACAAAGACTTATAATCGAAAAATATCACTGCAACAAGCTGTTCGTATTGAACAATGCGCGAAGATGATTTTCGAACTTTCTGTAATGGTCTGTATGGATTTATCACCATTGAAGTTACGTCGACGTTTATCGTGTAACCTAGTAAATATTATCTAAAAAACTCCATTTATAATGTAAAGATTGACGATTGTTGAAAAGTTTGATGAATACACTGTATTTTTATAGAAATTATTCCGTATAAAAATGGGTTTCATTTTTCATAACGTTTGTAATACCATGTTGGGTACTTCGAACAGCACACAAGTAGATGCGTTATTTGATGAAATTTTTGGTGAACTTTTTCAGAGATGAAAAGAATAGCATCTTTCTTATCCGGCATGTGGTACCACTTTATTGGAAAAAAAAAACGTTTGCCATGAATCGACTAAGACAAATGGTATTTGTAATTTAAGCTCGTAGACATTATTGCTCTTGATTCTTGAAGAAGGACAGCAAACGATTTCCATTAAAAGCTCGGGAAAAAGGTTGGACGGCTTGCTGCAACATCAGTTCAGATGTAGCTGAAGATGTGTGCAAGCGGCCACTGTTTAACCGAGTGCACTTCAGCATGTAATTCGATCCAAATTCTATTAATCGAGGTTGCCTTCCATTACACGTGCACGAAAATGTAATATTTATTGCAAGTCGATCTTGAGGGTATGCATGCTTTTAAAGGTTATTGCCCCGCATTCCATTCGGTTGATTGAAGACATTATATAAAGAAAACATCGCTGACAAAAATGACAACATCAGTGCTCCAGAAGCAAGGCAGCGAGTCCAGTCGGATGAATAAAGCAGAAAGCCTGCAATATTGATGATAAAGCATAGTTTTCCCAAAGCATGTTATCTGCTTCGAAACATAAGCTGCTTGCCATGGGCGTTGACTGGCTGCATCGACTTATGGCTTTTAACCTATTTGATTTTGTTATTACAATAAAATGCTTCTTTTTTACGTACTAGATTATTTAAAGTATTAGATAAAACAATGAATCACCCAATGATTCGTGAAGAAACTTTAAAGATGATACGCAATAGTTTAAAGAAAATTCACATTATCTCTCCCATCATAGCAATTTAATTGCATAAAATTAACCAGTTGAGTAAGTAAATCTTACATGTAGATGGTTAAGAACTAATAGCTTCAGTGTAGTATTCATTCTCATATGTGTACAGTAGTTCACGCAATAAACTTTAGCTTGTGCAAGTTAGACAAGCTAACGTTTTGTTATAATGTGAATATGTAGTTAAGAGAAATAAATACTATTCAGAATGTGGTACGTTCTTGCAAATGCGACATGTACAGGTGTCGCATGCCTGTATATGCGTTGTAGTTTTGTCTTAAGGCAGTGTTATAACAATTAGTCATGCTAATTTGCCACCGCTGAATCTACATGAAGTTGCGAAGTTAAGTTTTTAAGGAACAAATTTCATTGTGCATAATGATGGATGGGGTTATAAATGCAAAACACATCCAGTTGTTAACTGTCTGCATTTTGAAATACGACACTTTTGATTCATGATATTATCAGCATCATTATTATGACAATGATGAATGCATGGGCGAATCTGATTTCTGTTTGTTTAAAAAGTTTATTCTCGACACGTCTATAGGAAACTATAAACCGCTATGGATATACGCCGTCTGATAGTTGCCTACTCAGCAAAGGGTCGTTGCCCTTCAATGGCAGGCCAATGTTCTGTGTTCTATCATCGCACTGGGCGAACACCTTGTCCTTGGTTTTATTCGGGATACGTTACGTTCATTGTAATTATACCACGTGTTATATTGTTGTATCAATTTGCCATTTATGGCAATTCAAAGTCGGGGCCTAAATATACCTTGGTTTCGTCTAAGTTATAAATTACTCTAGATATTATCATTAGGCTGCTCAATCAATCAGTGCAATCAATGTTGTTTTACTCGCTTTGCTATCTAACAATTAAATCTAATGATAATGTCGGAAATGATGAAGTTCAAAAAACGTTATTCAATTCAAGAACGTTAAAGTACGTTTAATACATATGGATAGATAGGGCTATTTAAAATTAATATTTAATATAAACGTGTATATACATGTATAATTAAGTTGAATTGAACGTACAGAAAAAATATGCACAAGAAGAATGTTCGGTTAATTTTGGATTGACTTTTAATATTTAGAAGTATTTAGAAGTTAAGAGAATGAAGTTCAGTCTCAGTACGAATTTAAAGCAATAGAAAAGCCTACATTCGTATTGAAGAAAATCATACTATACATACTTTCATGCTCGGTTAATTTGAATAAATTGCACATGTATTTCATTATCTTCATTCGATTTATGTAAACGCACATTATATGACTAGCAATTTACAACTACAATGCAAGTTAATTTCAGGATGAGCTACACTCCAATATTGTTCTTGCTTCAAGCTGTTTGTAACAAGGATAACTGTCTGTGTTGACCCGAAAATTAAGCTTTAAAAGTTGCAGGGAGATTACCGAAGTGATATACAGTGGCATATACGACTGTTCGCCATGCACTGTAATCTAAACCGACGCAATTTATTTGCTGTGTTATAGGCCTACAATTAACTGTTTTAAATCTACGGGAGAAAGATCTCCTTGTTTCACTTGGCAAGGGTTTCTACAATTACTTCACCATACATAGTAAAGAGAAAACAAGCGCATGGTTTCGGCATCCAGAACTCATGAGGTGCATAATGCACTTATGAATGCAGCATCTTAAAATTTGAAAAATGTTGGCACGCATGCCTCTAATCCAAAAACCTTGAGTGACAAGTCTACTCGGAGGCTTTGCTCCGAAATCGTTGATCACGTGTTTTACATCGGTACATTTATTTCCGGAAATGTTGGATGCCAGTGCGCGTTCAGAATGGAGGAGAATAATGTAGACATGTACATGGCCAAAAAAGAACATCAACGCTTGGAAGTGCTGTGAGCGTGAACCGTTATTGCTACCATTTTGGCAGCCATCCCACCGCATGATAATGTAGTATTTTACTGCTTTGCTTTTACAGACTTTTCATCTTTCAGTTTGACTTTCATCTAAAATTTTCAAACCCATTTTCAATAGTCTTAATGTGCATGTAAAGGAAAGAATCAGTGCAGGACCACGTATGCGTTCAGTCTTACACGAACACGGCTTGTTGATTAATGGCCACCAGTGCTAAAAGCAACCAACCATTCATCAGAATTAAATCACCGAAATAAGACGTTTGTTTTATACATGTACAGTGTATATCCGCAATGAAATGTCTCAATATAACAGAATATACAAAACCTATGCAACGCATTGTTGAATACATTCAATCATACCCTGTAAAAATGGCATACATTAATTGTGATTTTAATTAATATACAGTATATGCTGGATTGCACATATTGAGCGTTTTTATGAAGACTGCCAAACCAAAACTTATCAAGTGCTAAAAATGAACTATTCAAGAGATGGGAAAAATTTCAGATGTTTTACACTATTGACGTTTAATTACGAAGACAGAAAACAGAATTTAGTCAATCGTTTTTGTCGAATTTTTTTCCATCACGCCTATGTGCCACACGTATTGCTCCTAAACGTTTAACAACCGTCATATATTCATATAACATTAAACAAATGTACTCTTAAAATGTATTAAATTGTTTCACACGTAGCTCTGGAATTTCCCAATTATGGAATATGTTTCCCACAAAAACGTTATTGCTACCATTAATTACGAAAACAGAAAACAGAATTTGGTCAATTGTTTTTGTCGATTTTTTTCCATCACGCCTATGTGCCACACGTATTGCTCCTAAACGTTAGATAACCTTCATATACTCATATAACATTAAACGAATGTACTCTTAAAATGTATTAAAATGGCTTACACGTAGCTCTGGAATTTCTCAATTATGAAATATGATTCCCACAAAAAAGTTATTGCTACCATTAATTACGAAAACAGAAAACAGAATTTAGTCAATTGTTTTTGTCGATTTTTTTTTCCATCTCGCCTGTGCCACACGTATTGCACCTAAACATTTATCAACCTTCATATACTCATATAACATTAAGCAAATGTACTCTTAAAATGTATTAAATTGGTTTACACGTACATGTAGCTCTGGAATTTCCCAATTATGGAATATGATTCCCACAAAAAAGTCGCTTTGGGGCTGTTTTTTATCAGTAACATGAAACTAAGCAAATGCTGTATTCCGCTATCTGAAAGTGACATTATTACATTACATGAATTTGCTTAATACTGACATTACTATACATGTACGTGTATGTCTGATGAATGTACTGTTTAAGGAAAACAGCGGTCATGATAGCACACTGAAGGAACGAGTGTCCCTCTCTTTTCGTCCTGGTGACATGCACCCCACAAATGTCTTTTTTTTCACTCCAAGACGTCATATCCCTGAATTCCTCTTCCTAAACCGAGATGTTGTATCTTTGCAAATACCATACTTTCTCCCCCATTGTTTGGCTTATCGCCACGAAAATACTTCTCCGAAATACTTGAAAACCACATGCATGTTTTCTATTTTTCTAATTTTCTCCACCAATATGACTTGTCACCTCAAAACCGCTTCTGTCTGAGTTGATTAAGAATCCAGAATTTGATGATGTGGGAAGCAAAGGATGGTTGGGGATATAGTGAATGAGATGGCCTCAGATGTCAACACGCTTCTCACAAAGTTTTCCTATCCATTTATGAATGATATTACTAGGTTTTTACTTTATTTCAAAATTAGCATTGAATGTGTTAAAAAGAACGTCACTCCTGTTAACTAAATTTGGTTCCTGCTTTAATCTCTCATTCTGCTTTTCATCTTTATTGTACAGTGTATGTACTGAGGAATATAAATAGTGAAGTAATGTGCCTGGTGAGGAAGTGGTACTTTGTTTTACTACTAATATAATGAACCTCGCAGCCAAATTATTATAAAACCCCAAGAAAGCGCTTTAAGTAGTTTCTCCTCTGAAAAGGACTTGGTGCACTAGAGGAAATGCTAATTCATTCCTCCCTTTTCTTTCACATGCCAACATTTCACACGCTAGAATTATCCGTTGTCATCAACATGTGCTTTGCATCTTTTGCCTTCGTTTTTCTCTTTTGTTTCAGTACAATTCAGCGAAGAGAAAAAGCTGAAGTGTATAAGATCAACCCGTATGAAAACATAATGCAAACGGTGCAAAGATTTAGGTCGCATTACATTGCAGTTATAATAAATGCACATTAATAAATTGCATTGTTTTATGCAAATTAGTCCGAGACATGAAAACAACTTGTTCCACATTACGAACACGCTAAACTGCATATATCAAAAGCTATGAATGCAACAATAGCTTAATGAAAAATATTTAGTTTATATTCTAGTGTGGCAAGTGCTCAGACATATTCATTTATTTCAACGATGCACACATTGTTAAAACAGAACTGCGCCGTTTCAGTGCAAATCAAATATGCATGCAGTTGCCATACGCATGTTAAACAATACTCCAATAGCATACTTAATGCGAATAGCATGAGTAAGGACTATGATACAACTTGGGGAGAATTTCAACGTCAGATTATATGGAAATTTGAAAAATGCATTCGTGGTAATTAGACAGTTGATAAGCATATCTGATTTATAAGCAAAATCAGCCCTCGAACCCCTTTTCCAAATTGAGTTTATAAACGCTGGAGTGGCACATGTGTACGAACTAATGTAGTCAATTGAGTGCCTGGACGAGTGCCTGTTTTAATCCATATTTAATAAATTTTCCACAGCTCGCTGCAGCAATTGGAAAATCCAATCAATATTGGTCTAATTATTACTGGCAGCTCCATTGCCGTTCACTTCATTAATGCTGCAATTGGAGATACTGTCATACTGATACATGTTTAATTTTACTAAGATACCCTACATTGGTATATCTAGTACCATACTGCATATCACATTCATGCACAGTACGGGTACTTTGTGTTTGTATTTTGGGGCAACTATGGTATTATTTATCACGCATGTAAATAAAGTGTAGCAAAAAAGACTGCCATCTTGACACAAATTCCGGTAAATTGTACATTGCTAGTAAATTGTACTGTCAATGACATCACTAGTTTAACACATCTTTACGGGATAGTGGAGCCGACCATGTGAAAAAAATCCTTATCGCAACTGTCTTGCCTCTTTAAGCTTGTTTATAACACAATGTTGGATAGTTTTACTTACTATTTAAAAAAACACACATAATGCAGACTTATATTTATTAATGCACATGCATAGCTTGACAGAGTATAAAAAATAAAACTTTAGTAAAGATAAGAACCGAAATAGACCGTTTCTATCCCTTATGAAAACAAAACACGGCTGTCTTTGTAAATATTGCTTTGACGAGGAAAATGTCTGCTGCGCATCTTTTAGTTAACACGTGCTGTCGACCTGTGTAATTCTGACAGCGCACAATGCTGGTATCCTGTGACAATTAAGCATCGCTATCATTTTGTCGTCTTGCTTTTGTATTTCGTGGCCCGGACTCAAGTGAAAATCAATAAGCCCTGGTCTGAAACAAAGAATTTTTATTGGCGAATTCTTGGCGCTCAGAAGCTTAGCCCAGGGGTCTTTTTCTTTTGAATCATCCTGCCATGGAATAGAACTGCCCTACCGTCCCATTATGTGGCATTGGCTTCGTTGGTCATTGATCAATGCTGCATGGAGTGAATGAATTTTTTTGTCCACGCCACGTTGTTGCGATCGCCATGACAACCACCCAAGGGATGTTGTGGCAAACACAGTTGAAAGCAACAAAACAAAAATCCAATAAATGGACTTGATGGGATTTGCTGGAAAATTCCTTAAGTCATATTTTGCAGGCGCGCACCATGCACGCGGATTTGGACTCGGGCACCAAATAGAAACTTGAATTTGTTTGGATTTGCACCGCGGGCAAGTTGTCGCCAGAATGAACCATTAAATAAAACGCAATATTAAAAAAATTGAATTCTTATACGTTCGCCAAAGCCCTCTGAATTCAACGTTTGACTTGAATTTGTTATGAGCGGTGAAGTTGGAGTCCGCTTTTTTTTGCTCGTTGTTCTTCTCTGATTTTCTCGAAAGACGTGAAATAAACTTTATTGCACTGAGGAGGCTTAAGGGATAAAGGAGCCGTTATTCAGGAAATTTACGTTTGGTGGGATTATGAGATTTTTCGGCAGAGTTACAGAGGTTTTCTAAGTAATGGGTCTGTGCGTCTAATCTTCTACTGCGTATATGGACTCTTGATGTTTTTGTTGATAAATCTACACTGGTTTCTTCACTTATTGTTTTCTTGCGCAGATCTGGGGTGCTCAATGAGGATGCGCTGAGATAATCGCTTACAGAAAGGCTTTTTGACGGTCCTAATTTGAGAATGCAATTAAATTTTGCCATTCCAAATCAACAATTTTGCTCACAACTCGATGAGCACCCGGGTGGAAAACGTAAAAATGGGCCTTGTATGGACATATACGACTTATTCCATATATGGTTAGAGCAGAAGTTGACTGCAAATGTCATATATTTATATTTATAAATCCTGTATCTTTTTACATTCTGTCCATTCCGTTATTTTGGATTTACTTTTTCTATCGAATTTTTATCCTTTATTCACATGTCCCTATCTACTCGAGTAGTATTTTAAACAACACGATACCACATAATAGGGTTTATGTCATTAAGTCGGGTAATATTTTCCATATGTGGCCAAGTATGCAACCATATATTGCTTTATCTAATAATGTAATCAAATACGTTTTCCTTATGTGGCCAAGTATGCAATCAAATGTGATTTTATCTCAAGTTGCCATGTATGGAGATGTCAATATAGGGCATATATGGCATACACGGTCAGGTGGGGCAAATGTAACATTATATATGGTCATATTTCAATTTTCCACCTGCATGCATTTTTACAAGACAGGACATTTCTTGTCAAAGGAATTACAATGGCTGCGTGCTGAAAATTTCTTTCAGACTATGCCATCGGCTGTTATGAAATCGGTCGTTTCCACTGGTTTTCGATATATCGCCAATGATTTGACGTTATTGCAAAGAGATGGGCTTTCCTTTCTTAGCAATCTGCTGAGGATGGACGCCCATGGGATGACGCAGCTCCAGTCTAGTGCTTAGCAAATCGGATATAGTGCCCACTCAAATCTGTGTATACGTGTACCTGATCGAGCGAGCGTTATTGCTTTTCGCAATTGATTGATGATTTCCGTAATAATGGAGTCTTTCCTATCGCACACCCACTAAACACGCCGCAGCTCTTGCAATACTTTCTTCTTGACGTGTTCCTGTTGCTGAGATTTGGAGAAATCAGACCACATAACTTGCTGATATGTTGCAATTTGATGATCATGAAGTTGCTGATAGAAATGAGATGATCATTTCCGTACAACAGGAATCTGTACCGTCTTCATGTACCTGCATCTTAATTATTCGGTAACAGCTGATTCGAGAGAATGAACGCAATGTTGTCAGAATTAAAATTGACAGATTTGCTTTCCTTTGGCCTGTTATGTATATTATGCACGATTTGAGGTAGCGAATACCAGAGTTTAATGTGTGACCCTAGGGAGACGCTGTCATACATAGTTCAGCGATGCAGGATCTTTTGAAGATTACACGCTGTCGCAATTCCCTCACAAGAAGACATTAGAATTGCATGATGTAACTACAAAGTCAAATTCGATTTCAATGCAGTTCTTTCCTGCTGCATTATTTATTTGTGATCGTTTAATGTTTTGGAGAAGGACAGGTTTCCGAAGTAGCAGAAAAGGAGGCTATACTTCCGTATCTTTCCTGTTGCAAATGTGCACATCCTATATATATTTGAACTTCACTCGATGAGTAGAGTGGAAAGATACATGTGTTAGCCACCGGAAGTTGATACTTCCGAACGATACGTTCGAAAAAAATAACAAAAATAGAATATGTTCGGCTACCCGCAATACAGAGTAGCCATGCACAAAACCCCCATTTTGTGGTTTATGGAATTCGGTTAGGTTAGTTTAGTTTAGGTTAAGTTAGGTTAGGCCAGGTTAGGTCAGTTAATCTGGTTAGGCTAGGTTCAATCAGGTTAGGCTGGATTAGGTTAGGTTAGGTTAGAAAAAGAAAAATCGCAATGAACGCAAGCCATTCAGGGAAGCCCATTTAGTGTGCACATTTGCAACAGGGAAGATACGGAAGTATTTCCGAAAAGGATTCTTTGAAAATGGAAGTTATAGGATTATCTAATTCCATTAATTTTGGAATGGGGAGGGGAAGAAATCGGGGATTTACTGCAACTTTCTGAATGGGGAAGGATTCCTCCCTTCTACGAACATCTTCAGGTCAAATATCCAAAACCAAAAAAAATGCACTTTTCTTCATTTCAAATGGCCTTACATTATAAAACGTTGATTTATGCATCCAATTTGAAATTATACAGTGCCACACATCACACAAATCAGTTTCTACTCCGCAACATTCTGTCGTTCACGCTAGACTAGCATTTCAGGCGCCATTACGAACAAGTTGATTTGCATGTCAGATGCATTTTCCAAGACCAGACTAAGTTTTCCGTAGGCTGCTCGGTCGAAATAAACGTCCATCACGAATCTGTGGGTGGTAGACCTACCCCCGTTGCGATGGTTGACAGACAGCAGCATTGTATTTTTGGTTATTGTCTTTACCCTTGGCCATTATTATCATGTGTATGACAGTGTGTCACTGTAAGTTGCGACGTACTGCAAGTTTGTAATGGATAAAAATGGCAAACATCCCTCATCCCTGTCCCTACAGCGTTATCTTAGTGTCGTGCTCGACGCATTCGCGACTGATGATCGACGGCGTTTCCTTAAATAATTACAATGCTATGTACACCTTTATATAAAATGCAGGATTTATCCAATTTTTAAAACGTTTGCCTATGGCGTCCATTTTATTATACTTGCATTTAAATGCAAATTTTGTCGTAACATGTTTTACAGATTTTTCGACTATGACGTTTATTTTAACACTTTCCTATAAGCCTATAAAGGTGGTCCAAATTCACTTAACGTGCCTAGGGTCTGAGACACTGTTAATTCGGCCCCGTATAGGCCGTATTCTTGGGGTGGTCTCATTATGCGCTTTTATCTGATTTCAGTGAATGGTAAAACTTTTGATGCTTGCTGGCAGAAGATGCGGACAATGATAAATGCAACTGCAACGTGTGTTTGCTTGCCCAGACCAACAGATAATTTCGCGGGCATCTTATCAAGATGTGTGCTCCAGAGCATTCTGTTTCTTGTAGCAAAACGTAAACACTGGTGCTCTTGTGCGTGCTGCTGTCGGCTGGCGTGTATGATCGATGCTTCGAGTAGCAATGCCGGTTGCTGGTTGCAAAAGGCAACGTTAACACCAGTAGAGTCCATAATGGGCATCTTGAAACGAAGGGCGTTTGGTAAGTGGTTTTCTCGTCCCTCGCTGTCTCCGAAAGATTGATGATGGGCTTCGCACTCAACAGGAGGTGGACGAAACCGTACACCAAAGGGCGAATTCGAGAGTAAAGAAAAGTGAAGAGAACAGGAAAGGAGAGATGAATGATGATGAAAGAAATGGAAACGTTGAAATTCATGCAACACGAATGGGCACGGCTTGGGCCGGGAAAGGCCAAAAAGGATTGAATATTGCGAAATTAATCAGACAAGAAGGATGCCCCACCGAGGGAGGCGCAAAAAATATGCTCTCGAAAACGGACTGCTTTTTCAAAAACATCATGTTTGGGGAAATCCTTTTAAGGACTTCCATGGTAAGTGCACTGAGGCTGTACTTATTTCATCGTGCTGCTCTTTTTTGACTCCTTGCCATTCTTGCAAGGGCGAAGGCAAACGAATCAAGTAGGCACCATTGAAGAACCCCCGCTAAGAATAACATTGAAGTTCGAAGATCTATCGGTTAATTTAGCAGATATCAGCGCGTTGTTATACCGCATCATTGGCTCCCCATAAATTTGTCTTGTGGCATTGGACTAACGTATTTCCATCAACACATCTCTGTACGATTTTCAAGTAGAACGTGATTGAATGGACATCTCTTGAATGCATTCGGATGAGCTTAGTGCTAATCTGTCAAATTATCCACAGATGAGGGAGAAGTGCGCTGATTGCTAAAGTTATTGAACTGCTGTTTTCTTGTATCATGTCCGTATGTTAATACAGTCGAACTCGGTTATAAGGGGCAAATGACCGTTGTAGATACGGTTTTTGCGAATTGCAATACAGTTTTACTCGGTTCTAACGAGCGCACTTCTCGGATATAAGGGCAAATATAAGTTTCCAAAATTTCGGTTTACTTTTAGGTTTCCTTAGTCACAGGGTGACATCTGACATCAGGTGAACACATTGGCAATGCTTTGTCTAGCAAAACAAACATCCAGTTAGGCAAAAAACCCACTTAGCAACCAATCAGTTACAATTTATTAGTAAGTTATAATGACTAATTTATTTAATAATTCAGTGCTTGTTAGTACGTAGAATTAGTGTTTTTCTACGGCTAAGAAAAACGCACAGCGAAATGCTAAATGTTTGGCGGATTTAGGTCTTCACGGATATAACGAGTAACGGTTATAACGAGCAAATTATATCGGTCCCACAACGCTCGTTACAACCGAGTTCAACTTTACATGTAGATTTGAACACTGTCCAAAGATAATCTAGCTTCATTGCATTTGATCGAAGTCTGTAAATGTTCGTATTAACTTTTACATGTATGACATACTTTGGATGTACATCCATATTTGTTGCTGTTATAATGCTTGTATTATGAAAAAACGATTATTAATTATCTTAAATGAAATATCGCTTGCTCAATTTAGACGGGGCACTGTACTGTAGACTTAGTGCAACCATATACAAATCTTATTCAATTTCAAGTACATGGGTTAATTAATTTGTTTACACTAAGAAAGTGACAGGCACTGCATAGGCTTATAGAACAATTAAATAGATTGAGATAAATGTACAACAACCCAATCTATACGTAACCCAAACACATGCGCTATGTTAACTTGCATGTTAACTAAAGATGCGCTTAAAAATATGCAAATAAGAAGTGATTTAAAATTTGAAGAAAATTATTGGAAATGCTCTGCTCTAGGAAAGTGCAACTTATAACTGGAAACTTGATTTCTTGGTTCACTGCATTTTTCCATTTCATTTAGCAATAAATGAACAAGACCTAGTTTTTTTGGTTGTTTATTGTTATTGCTTGAGTTTTACCCAACTTTGAGTTATTGCGAATGTCTGAAAGCAAATATTTCTCTCTGGAGTTTACATTGATGTTGCAGTGTGACCGTGAATCGGACACCGAAAAGAGCCGAGGAGTCTGAATGGCATCTCATTATTTGCGCTGGCGGTTGCAAGAACATTTTCGTATATTTTACTAAGCTCTGCGGAGGAAATTGCTATTTAGATTAGTTTTAAGCAATTTTGACAAAACATGTTTATCCATTGCCATTAGCCACGACCTGGGCAGGGATTCCAAATTGTTTATGGAAATGTCCGGTTTCTGCCCTGGACTCGTGCAGCATGGTCACTGCCATGTGTGTTGTTTCAAGGGTACCGCAAAGGCTGCTGGGCCATCTACACCCCAACTACAATCATCGCCGCCAGTAACTGAGGTCGAGTCTACGCCTCCTGCCAAATTTATCATTTATCTTTCCTTTAACTTTAATTGGACCGCCTGACGAGGCCAGCGGGACCATCTAAAAATATCGCTGAAAAACGAAAAATTGCCAGGTTTCGAAAATGATGGTAATTTAGGGAGGCTGGCCGCATTTCCATGAGCCATGGTTCTGCATATAAAAGCTGCCATCCACCATACAAACCTGAATGCATTGGGGGACGTTGTGCACAATATATCACAAGGGGAAGTAACAATCTGCTACGCGTAGCCTAGACCTCGCATTGAGAAACGAGCATCAGCAATTCATCAATTGTTTGATTTATTTTTTTATTTCGTCCACCGTCAGTACGTAAGCAATGTTACCTCAAATTAGCCAGCGGGAGTGTAAAGATATACACTGTGCCCTAATATTGCAAACATCGTGCTAATACAGTAGGCCTACTGTCATCGAATATCAATAGTGAACATTAACCTCAACCTTTCCAACGCCATCCATTAAATTGCAAAACCCTTTAAATCTGAAACTAAAGCAGCCACAAAATTGAAGACTGCTAGCCTATATTGATGCCGTCTCAATCAGATATTTTTTTAAGAATTCAGAGCTGACAATTTTATAAGCAGAACATGCCAGGTATAGCTTGTTCGCACATCGTTGAAGCACGTACCTTTATTAAGATACACAATAATTAAGTCTGTGGTTGCCTACGCTTTTGAAACAAATGAAAGTGGCTCTGGATAGGGAAGATTAGCCTGCGGGAATCCAGTATCAAGCGCGATGAAAAGCAAGCAGCTACGGAGGCGGTTTCCTAAATAAAATTTCAAGTTTATTCCCTGGCGATTAGTGCATTCACCTTGCATTAAGCCAGCTGGAGGCCAGTGTTTTTCTCCTTTGGAGCGAAGCAGCGTGTCGCACCAGCTCACCTTTGATTTTCTGCATTCCCAATTGTGGTGCAGTCACGTTTCTGCAATTCGCCTGGCGCTAAACAATCGCGAGTGTCAACCAACTGCGATTTCTTTAGAAAATATTATGGGAGCATTATCGGCGTTGACGAATGTTAGCCACATAAAATAATGATTTGATCACCCCATAACCGTGAGGCGCCAACCCTCTTTGCTTCATTATTTCCAATCAGCGCGTCGAATAGTCGATTGTGCCAGTGATAAACTAGCCTGGGCCATGCTCGGGAATGAAATCAGTTTGCGCAACAACTCCAAATGCTAAATATGATTGGACAAAAGACGCCTGACAGGCGAAAACAAAAGCGGTTGCTCGAGCGGAAGCAACTTCGAAAGTTGGAGGCTCTGCCGAGCATGACAGTCTTAAAAACGTGTTCATTTATCAGGAAAGTTTAGTCCGTGAAACCATTGTGGCACTCTGCAAACACACTTAATGCAGTTTAACGTAAACCTGATAGCACTCATGTGTGCATGCTTACGAATGTGCATTGGTTTGCTTTCGGTACTCTGGGCTGGTTTGGACCCCAACCATGCGCATTAAATCGTGGACTGCTTGCTGAAGAACGCGAAGCAGAAATGAATTAGAAACAGCTCTTAATGAATAAAATGAATCCGTTTTCGGGTGCTCATCCTATGCAGATGCAGCCTCGAGTCGGCTTGCATAAAGTTGTACATGTATAGCGAGCAGATTTATGGCGCAAATTTTAATTCCGAAAATGTCTGATATGTAGCCTCGGGTGGGATTTACGAGTATTTGAGCGAGTTGCAAGTGCGTTCGTGCTCGGTTTTTTCTTGCCGAAATTGGATGGCGAAAATACTGCATGCTAAAATGAAGAACATTAAGGATGAGCCAAAAGCATGCCCACCTTAACTCGCACATTTTTTGCTCCAAATACTTATTATAATTGCTTGATTTGTTTTTTCCCAATGTATAACTGGTCGTGCACTAGGGTTTCAGCTTTGATTTGTAATTTCAAAATGCGCCATTTATTTATACAAAAATTTAGAAATTTGAAAACAAATCGTTATGCGACCGCCTAAAATGGGGCTTCCCTGCGTGACAACCGCCTTCGAATTTTTTCGGCGGATTTTTCGAATTTCTTAATTTTTTTAAATAAATGAACGAAGAATGTTGAGATTATAATCCAAGGCTGAAACCCTGGTGGACGAGCAATTCTACAGTGGGAAAAATAAATAATAATAATAATAAGTACATGTATTTGAAGAAGAAAATGTGCGAGTAATAGTTTAAACTAAAATGATTTACACTTTCAGCATGCATCTATCATAAAGCCCCCTTTACACCTTCATGATAGACGGCAAGTAACGGCATATTCCATTGTAATGGGCGCTCTAAGCAGACCTTACACGATCATTACTAATGACAACATTAATAATGATTACTTACCAACAATCAGCCAACACGATCATGTTAAATGAACATCATTTTATTTCAGTGTATTTTATAGGAATATTAGTAATACCATTTTCAGAAGGTGTGGTCATTAGTAATGATCGTGCATAGCGCTATCCCGTCAAGTACAATTTTACCTACAATCCTATTTAACGATTTTGCAAGATGGAGGAGCACACTCCATCCCCAACATTTGAGGGTAAGCTTGTTGTAAATGTATGTTATAAATAGTAGTCAAAAAGAATCTGAAATTAGTTTATAAATTTGAAAAACGGAATCTTAGTCGTTTGAAAGAATACTTAGATAATCAATGCTACTAAGGACGATCACGTGATGATTCGAGTATGATAAATTTCCCGTGCCTTGCTATGAGTCGCTCTGCTTTGATGTAGTCTTGAGTTATGTTTCATCTCCACTTCTCTGAGCAAGGTCATCCAAGTTTAAATTTATAACACAATATGATTTCTGTTACAGCACATTCAAAATATCAGCCATAATTTTGATTCGACTTTGACGTCAAGAGTTTATTAATGGTTTGCTGAAATGGCAGCCAGAAATTCAAAATAAAATGTATGGTGTCCAGTAAATATTTCCAATTGCATTTTTAGCATCCAAACTATCTGTTCCTTAGCTCGATTTTTAAGTTGCTCTCTTCGTAATTTTTTCAGAAAGCCACTATTATCTTTCTTGTCAACAAATAAATTTCAACATGAACTGGTTCGGTTGTTCTTTCGGCACTCTCTGCATGCATAATTCAAAAAGTTCACATTAATATACAGGTTGATACGCTCGCTCTACAATTCAGGAACTGGTTTCTAAAAAGCAAATAAAGCAACGTGTGCTTGGCTTCATTCATTGTTTAAGTGCAACCATGGACAATATTTGTATACAGTTTAAAGTACCACAATAGATAACAGTCAGATTTGAAGCACCACCAGTTTATGGCCACTTGAACACGTTTGGTACCTTTCGTTGGTCTATTTACGTCACCCTTTCGTTAATTTACTGTAGCCATTGAGAGCGATACAGTTTTTGCCAAGTGCACACACATGACATGGCGCATTTCCTCACCGATAAACTCAAGTGTGTCTGATATCATTCGAACCTTAACTGCTAGACGTAATGGGACAGACACGAAGAGGTTGTGTGCATTTTGTGGGCTTAGCGTTCAAAAAAGTGTGCAGGGATGTGAATAGGAACTGTTATGACGAAAGATTCTTATGGTCTTTCCTTCTTTTAATAAGTGGATATGCACTTGCAGTGCATATCTTGTTTAATTGCGAAACTTTTGAAATGAAGCTCATTATACTCATATCACAATCCAGATTTCGGAGTAAATAAATAATCCTTACATATTGAAGACCAGTTTTCTGTTAAGTCATTCGTGCAAAATTGCACTAGGTCATAATTTGTTGATATTTATTGGCACATTTAACTAACTTAATGGAGCTGTAAGTCGATTTTTACTACCAGGTTTTTAATGCTTATTGTATGTACAGTCTAATCGATGGAAAAACTTCAATTATGGAAAACATGTAGGCATATTTAATGGCAAAAATCATTACATATTGGAGCTAACAATTGGTCCAATAAAATCTTCAGGTGATAGCATTTATTAACCAATAATCGTTCAAAAACAATGAAAACTTTCCAAATGTGATTTTAAAATACGTGAAATAATAAATTTCTTCCGAGTAGCAGAACATAGATTTATGTACGTGTTGTAACTACAGCAACAGGTTCCAAGAAATCCAGTATTAGTTTTCTGAAATTATGTCATTTACTGAAAGAAGTAAAAAAAATATTTTCCCAACGATAAGATAATTTAGTTGAACGCAGTATTTAAGAATTCTTGGTTTTAAGTTGTTTTTAGCAGACTGAAGACACGATTCTCTTGAACAAGGCAACTTGTTAGTGGTTACAAACTCAAGAGTACTAAGATTAAGTTCAGTTTTATTTGGTTGTTGATATACAGTAAAGTTGAATGGCGAAATGAATACCACACATTATTAGTAATTTCAGCCTGCCATTAGAAGTTGGCATCAATGGCATGCATTATCAAAGGATAGTCATGAACGCCCAGAAATTCAATTGCGCTAGGATAATGTGACATGATAACATGTTAATATACTTGTACCACATGACATTTTAATATTTCTGATGGCAGGGTACTTCATTGAATTGACTCGAACAATTCAAGGAAGAAATTAGAAGATTGTAAACAACGTTGATGTTCCACCCGATGAATAATCGATTTCATCTCAAGTTGCCAACGATTCATGGTTCCAAAAATGCAACAATGAGTCTGCGCAGGATTATTTTAGTTGCCTCATCCTTGCAAAGCCTTAGAAACGGGCAGAGATGACAGGAGCAGTGAACAAGTTTCATCTGCCAATAGACACCAAAATTGAAGGAGACACAACCAGCTAGGCCTCGCGTAATGTGGAAAAGATTTCGGAAGAATGAACAGACTCGCTCCAGTCTTTGTCAGAGAAGCATGCTTAGCTGTCATTGAAACATGTTGAAAAAGACAGGAACACCATGCCGTACATCTCCCAGATCCCATATAATGATCCGCTTTCAAGTTCTTAGAAACGTGCTCTATTATTCTAAATGTTCGATAAAATAGTTCCTGCTCAGGATGTGCGGGGGTTCTTTACAGTAACTCTGCGTTTGTAGATTAGAACCCCCCCATCCTTATAGTATTCCCCCATCGGCTTTCAATGCGTTGAAACCATTCATTAGCAATGTTCCCAAAACAGGCTCTTTTTGCGAAGGGGATGCCAGCTCGAGTTTTACGGCAACGGCACGTGCCACTGGCGCATCCGGACATATTCATTATTGGTAGTTTTTTTTTTCTTTCTCAGCGCAAATTGATTCGGATTTTTCTTTAAAACCGCTGGATTTATTGGCGTCGCCTTTGGTAAGTTGATCCATTAGGGCCGTGACCACGCTACGAACGCACGTGCTACACCACTCGTTCCAAGCTCTCGCACGTCGAAATGCATAAAGGACACACGTGAGCGTTCCATGCAAATGGCCGCTAAATTGTTCATTTATCATTTTTGGTATGGCTGTCTGGGATACTGCCCTAAATAGATGCTAATATGCCAGCGGTTTGGCCTGCTGTTCCAGGGGTCCTTTGCTGGCGTACTTCAAACGGTTTCGAAAACTCAATTTCCACCTCATGAATTCCAGCTTTGTGGCTCAACGTGATAAATGCTGGCAACTTTATAGTCGTCTGTTGTGCGAAACTGCAATTGCAGGAGGTATCAGAAATCGATGTTGCAGGATTCGATTTCTGCTGTCCACTGGAAATGATGAAATGCAAAAATATCTTTGAGAGATGGTATGCCCAACTAACTTTGTTAGATCTCGTAAAACATACACTGCACAAAACGCCAGTAGTAGGACTAGGAAGCATAAAAGAAACTAATATGGCTGGGGGCACATTAATAATTATATTTTTGACACATTGCGTAATCTGAAACGTTCAGTTGTCTATACTAGCCTGGACTACACTACTTGTTGAAAATACATGTACATGTAGCTAACAAAGTAAGCCATTGAAATAACTCATCATAGCTAAGGGTGTGTTCACCTCTTGTTCCAATACAATAGGTAACATAAAAATTGGAATATTTTGGTTTGTTATGGAGAGATGATATAAATATTGCCAATTTTAATTGTGGCTTCACTTTATTCTGCATTTACATGTAATATTTAGTTGGTAATTAAAATCCAATCATCCTAAGGACATCAATACCATTAATGATGTTCATGTTTGCACATGTTAGACTGATATTGGTTCTTTCACCCGTCTTTTGTGAAACATTGAAAAATAATTTTAGACTAATTATAGCTGAACCAAAAAGTATGCCCACCATACAATAAAAAATATACTCTTACATTCGGAGCTTCCTTTTTTGTGTTCATTTTTACTTGATACTCTTGTCACATTATGTTCTGCAGAACATGTCAACTATATTAATGTTACATTAATTTTTTCCCATGTCGTCAACTGGAACCTATTGCATTTTCTATAATTTGTAAGTGCCCCATTTATTCCTAAAATAAATGAGTAAACATGGAAAAATTCGTTATGCAACCTCCGATGCTCCGAACATTTTTGCAAGGTGGGCATCTCAAGTGGGAACTTTTTGCTCAGGCTTAACACAATAGAGAGGCGATAATGTGGCAAGGAATATCGCACGCAACTGCACGATTTTACTTCATTTCGGCGAATTCGGTGGTTGTTGTTAATTTCTTTTTTCCTTCCATTGGCGCCGTAGTGATTCCGGATCTCTTTGTGCTCCTTTCTCATTCAGTGTGAAATTTGAAAGGCTGTTATCGAGGAAAGCGATGCGCATTATCTCCTGCCAGTTTCCCGCAGCTCGTCTGAAAAGACGCTTTTAGCTTCAAATGCAATGAGCATTAGCTTTAAATAGGAGAATGAATACACGCGTCAGCCTTTGCT
>JAQIXS010002319.1:0-23525 GCA_034700785.1 Rossiulus vilnensis
TACAGTTGGCTAACAAACACGAAATAATTTCCCTTTTAAACAAGATTGAGATATTAGAATAAGAAGTTGAATACTGTTGAACTAGCATAATGAAGACAAGCAAGGTTTGTTCATAAAAATAACCACATATATATGATGTCTTTTTTGTGTGCTGTATATAGTGAAGGAGAAAGTTTAAAACCTGGGGAGGGGCTAACGGTTACTCTGCAGCCTGGAGCAACTTGTGATTATAGCAATTTAATTCGGAAAAAAAAATCTACTTGGAAACTTAAGTCATTACGTGGCAGCCTCTTATTATTCACTTAAAAAGTAAAACTGCTCGAAAAGCAAGTGGAATCATTAGAGGAATAACAGTATCGCACAAAATCTCATTTCAAGCTAGGCTAAACATGCCATGAAGTCATATTTTTAAAAGTGAGCGATCATGTTAGTCAATGTCTTAGGGAATTTCCCATGCCTGCATGAACTGGCATCACAGATGGCTGCTTGGTCGTTAACGTTTTGGTTGAGCAGCCCAGATATCCATATTAACTCAACTTGTCAACTTTATAAATAAAAAATATGAATAAAAAAATAGCATGGTTCCCATGGTTATTTTGTGAAAAATTAACGATGTTTCAAAGTTAGACATTCAGACGATTTGGCGGACTTGCAATATATAATCAACATCGCACATTTTGCACACACAAAAAACTTTACTAGAATAATTCAAGACGTCTATAAAATATAATGCATAAATTGCCATCAAAGTGAAATAAATATACTTCAGACTAACAGGATGGCGCTCCCATGATCATTAGACCTTTTTTTATAGCCGAAGTTGCTCTTTACATGTAGTCTATTAAGTTCTCTTTCAGTTTGAATGAGAAAAAGGGGTTAAAACGTGATGTCATATGTCTCTTGCGTCTAATTTCCACATAACGAACATATCCACGGTCAGTTCAAAACTAGAGTATACTGAGCCAACCCCAATTTGAGATATTCAGCGTTCAGATTATGCCTTCCAGTATAGAGGAAAACCACACCGATGCCCATCGACGTAGTGGATTTATGAAAGTTGTTAATAGATCGTCCATTTGTAACTTTTCTAGTTTAAAAAATTGAACAATGAGTGACATATTTTCGTGGCACACGATGACGTCTATTCACAAAAAGTACCTAATTAACGTAATATTTAGGACATTTGGGGTCGTCCTGTTTCACCGTACTCAGCCCTGGTGGAAAGATCAGAATACATGTATATATACATCAGTACAAATATAATGATCGATGTGTTGCAATATTAGAAAAGAAATTAGTGTTACCACTAAGCATACTGATGTCAGTAGTCTAAAAATCACTTTATAAAGTGATATCAGTATAGAATCATACACTGATATCACTTGGATGTATGTCTTCCAACCTCGGACGTCCTTTATGGATAGCCCACAACGTAAAATGTTTGTCATACTAAAAGTTTCATCATTTTTCTAGTAGAGCATTACATTGCGTGGCTATTTCCCAAAATGGAAATATTTGAAATATTTCAAAGCTTTTCATTTCCTTAAGGCTTCCTTTTCAATTTTGGGGAAAATTAAAAGCGCACGCAATTTCATCGCAACCCGATCATTTGCTGTAATTTTCGTCCCATAAAATACCTCAAAAACACGTGAAATGTAACTTTTTTGACGTTTTTTTTTCGTGAATAATAATAATTACACGCCCAAGTAATTCAATTAACAAACACGACCGCAGATAAAAACGCTCTTGAACTTTACATTGCGCATTAGTTGCTTCTGTTTTCATGTCAGTCTAAGTTTATTAGCATTTACAAAGAAAAAACTTACGAAATAAGTAAAAAAAACTATAAAAAAAACGTTTATTTAAACACGGGGAGGGTCAGTGACCACTGCAAACTACGATCAATTAAAATAGTTCTTGACCGTGATCACGCTTCTCCTCGTTTTTTGTGCACATTTCAAAAGTAGCAAAAAAAAAATATCAGGCTGATAAAATTGAAAGTGAAATGTTCTTTCAGGGCTGATTATTTAATTGTTTATTGTATTAAAAGAAAGATAAATGTAATAGCCAAGGTTAAGAGCACGCATGTAAGTTAGAATGTGATAATTTTTTTTATTACATGATCAACGAACCTAGTTTTATTACAGAAAAACAATTTCTTTTTTTTTCTTTTTCTAAAAATAAAACAATTCTATGAAATGGAAATATTTTAAATTTATTAAGTCAATTCTTGGGTGGCAACCTACTTACTACCCGGATCAAAGATGATAGACCTTAACATGATGAGGACGTCTAATTGGTCAACGTCTGGTTTTTTTATTTAATTCCTAATTGCGATTCGAAATCATTATTACTTTAAATCATCACTTCTAACCCTAAAAAAATTCATGTAACTTTTTCTGGCGTTTCCATCAATCTATGATTACAGATGACAAACATGACTTTGGACAAACCTATAAATCATTACATAAAATCTTAATTTAGCAGAAGAATCCGGATTTGCCTCTGATTTTAGCAGGGTTTACAGACCCTTGAGTCTTTCATGTACCTTTGTTCTTTAAACCACTGTCGACACCCTTTATCAAAGTTTAAAAAAAAGCATCATAGCGCATTACCGTTCAAGCAAATAAACAAGTGCTGGGAAACGTAATTTAATACTGTATTTAAACAAATAGGAAAATTGGAAACATAAAAACCCCAACTCAAAATTTGCAAAAAAAATCGGTTTACGGAAGTTGACTGCCAGTTTGATCTTACCGAGCTGCTGGCGATATGCATATTAAATTTCAACCTGCGATTTGTTCCCACAATGCATTACTATCAGGTATAACAGTTGGCTGATTTTAATTCCAGGACGCCAGCTGCAAAGCGGTTTTAACAGCTTGAAGTTTGCTGGCACTTAATAGTATTTGGAGGATTATTGTTGTACAAATCAACTCTAACAGCAGGCAGACGCCAAGCTCAACTTGGTTAGGAAATCTTCATTCGGGAGCCTAGCTTTTTAAACACCTATAACACTAGGGGAAAAAAAAGACAAATGGAAAACGGTTAAACCGTTTCATTCATTTTATATGAGTTGGCAGAGTAAGGACAATTGTTACCTGCTGCATTGATCATTGTTTCCAAACGTTTCAGTGCTTTCATTGAAACGTTTGGAGACAATGATCAATTTTGCGAATGAAATTTTCATTTGACTGCAATTCAGATAGCATAGTCTGAGTGTATATATATATGATCAGATTGCGCTATATATATATTGTATATTAAGAAACATAATATTAACGAATTGATATAACTTGAATTGATTTTAAGCCTGACCCAAAATGATGCCACCCACCATGCAAACATATTACATATTTTTGCTTCAAATATGTATTATAATTGCTAATATTATTTGTTCCCGTGCAGAATTGTTCGTTCAAAAAGTACACTTTGAAAAAATCGTAATACGACCTCCGGAAGATGGCATCGGAGGTTCCATACCGGTATTTTTCAAGTTTATTTTATTTAATTTATTTTAAAAAAACATCCTGACTTTTTCCTGATTTATTCAGATGTTTGGAACAATTTCCTTGACTTAATCAACAATGTTTATAGAATGAAATGGAAACAAAATTTACCAAATGATATTTTTTATGTATAATTTCAAAAATTGAAAGTTTGAACTAGATACGCCCACTTTTGAGCATTATCAAACAATTAATCATTTGAGATTATGGCAATTTAAGGCTGTCGTTTTAGCAGATGAAAATTTCCCTGACTTTTCCAATTTCTTCCTACTTCCCTGGCAGTCCCAGGTTTTCCAGATCGGTTCGAACCCTTGATAAGCGTGACATTTTTAAATTATAAAAAAATAACTCAGACAATAGCGAATGATCAATTCCACTCATTATAAAATAAACTGAACAGTTCGAATGAGCATTAGAAGCAAAAATGTGCAATCTTTTCGCTTTTCCTTTGGGTCCAAATCAAGGACACAAACTGACACGTCCTCACACTCTTCAAGGACAAGACATCAGATTTCGACTTGTAGGCGAAAATACGGAAGTTGCAAATCCGCTAAATCTCATAATCCATTTTGATTATTTGTCGACTTAACAAACGTTTATGGCCTAAGACCACCTTCCAAGAAGTGGCCTACCACAGCCACCATGTCCACCACCGCATTGTCGCCCTCAACCGGACGCAAACAGAAACGAAAAATATCGGTCAGTGGAACATAGGCCCTTTTCAGCGTTCTCCAGGATATCCAGCTTACTCTTTAATCACTCTCAGAGATGAGTGATTTATCGTTTTATTGCTTGAGTTTTGAGGGGAGCAAGTTCGGATGATAAGGTCAGAGGCTTGGAAAGGTCCAATCATAAAGCGACCATGGTGACCATGGTGGCCAGTGCAAACTAATGGGCGATTAAGGGGGTCAAACTGACCCGAACCAGATGACCATAAGGCAAGAAAAGACGTTTGAGGCAAATTATCCAGGGCTATCCCGAGTGTGAAATGGACATTAGTAACGTTTCCATGGCAAAGCCTGTGGGCAGGGGATGGAAAGCAATAAAATAAAGGTTAAATTAACGGTTGGAAGCCCCATTCTCAGGTAGCTTTGACAGCGGGCCCCTTGGACGGACACCAATTCACGATGGACAATAAAGTCATCAAGTCGCTGCAATGGCGACCTGCTGAGTGACCAAAGGCTGGCAGGCCGCCATGTCCAGCCTTTGATGACCACAGTCCCTTCCTCCTAGGGTTGGATTATGACGCTCCTCTGGTGCCAAGGCACAGGGACTGTAAAAGGTGAGGAAAATTACCTCCCAAATTGCCTTTCCACCGGTATTGTTTGGCGAACGATCTACTGTGACAATAAGGCCAATTATTATACAACTGTGGTAAGGCCTATAAAACCCCCCAAGTCAATACAATCCCACCTGAATTGGTATTTCATCAGGATTTCTGGGAAAACAACAATAACCCGCTTGCGTGCGTCCGATAGCGATTTGGGTAAACAACTTGGCCTTAATTTTATTACCGTGTCATCATGTTCTTTTAAAACCAATTCAATTCAATCCTTTTTATCTGTTGTTGTTGCTGGTGTTCCAACTGCTAAAGAAAATATCTTTTTTCGGAAGATTTTCATTTCAGAGTAATAAAAAAAACATTGTGGGAATCCCTGTATTTAAAAGTAATTTTAAATCAAACACATTGGATGGCTACCTGTTGCTATATGCTATACGATGCACAAACGAATAAATAAACTAATAAAAACATCAAACGTAATTTATATTTTTTTATATGTTTTTAAAAAAATTTAATTTCAGCAACAAGGGCATAACAAATTATATAAATATCCCAAAACGAAATGTTGAGCAGCCCTTGTATACACGCGATCAAGAAACTGAACCAATAAAATCGAAACGAAATATATAAAAAGAAAACTAGTAGTAATTTATTAATTCTAACAACTTCATTCGGCCGTAAGTAGCAAAACGAGTTTCAAAGTGAAACAATGTTTCGTTCGAAACGCCTAAAAACTGGCGTTAATCAAACCTTAAATCGTTAAAATTAACCGAATTATAACCCGGACTTGCCTCCTGCGTTAAATACAATGCGAGCGGGATGTAATAGCATTAGCCAGAGATTGAATTCCTTTGAACAGCTATATAAGTCACTTCAACAGCCACCCTCTTTAATAAAAGGAAAGAGATAAGGTCTCGAAACTGCCATAAAACAAACCCCCCAATAAACTTTTACTTCACTAAGCTCCAATTTCCGAGCCTGCAATCTGCAATAAAGCAGGGTTTGCTCTTTGAATATTCTTAAAACGGACCATTTAGGGTTAGGTAGGTGCGGTCAGCACTGGTCATGCAGGACGCCACGCTAGGGGATTAACACCTACTTCATTTGGCCCCTGCTAAGGGCCCGCATCTTTTCAACTCAAGGTAATGGTATTAAGGTCCCCCAAAACCCCGTCCAATTTTCCACCCGACATCAAAGAACATTTCACCGAAAATGTCAAAATCTATCAAAAGGCAACAATAGCCCTATTCTCGTTTTGTAATCTTTTCATTGATTGGAAACAGAAGCTGCTAACATTTTAAAACGAAATATCAGTTCTCAATTATCACGCAGCTTGAGCACCGGAAAATACGCTCAATTTGCAAAACAAATAATGAAGCTCACTGTAATTCACTGTCGCAATTCAATTCTACGCAGTGACTGCAGAGTACTGAATTTAGATTTTTTTTTTCAAATTGTAATTCACACACGATGCACTTAATACGTTTGATTTTTAAAATGATAAATTAGAAAGTCCAACGCTCTAAAAAGACGTTATTTATATGAAACTATCTTATCAAAACATGCACGTCACAGGTGGTTCTTTATTGATGATTTACGTCTTTCATTATGTGAAAAAGATTATCGGACACCCTGTACATTTAAAATGTGAACCATAGACAAATTTCAGAGACATTTTGGTAAGTTTTTAATCCTGTTTGTTATTCAAACTGACGTCATTTTCCTCCTCACGAATTTACAAACGTCATGCGGATCATGTGTGCTACCTGCGACTGGGCAGGGGAGGTTGGGATTGCCCAATTCGGACGATCAGGGCTGGTGGTTGGGGGTCAAAATGCCGACTGTTTGACGGACAGCCCCTCTGGCAAATGGCATCGCATAATCCTGGACAATGGTCATTCGCAGTCGTGAAAATTTCCACAAACGGCTGTTAACATATGTAATCCCGATCTATTAAGTTAACGCCTCGTTTTAGTGCGTGCATCGTGCTTTTAAATCGCTCGAACGGATTAATCGTTCTTCATTAAAACCAGGATGAAATCGCTGAAAATGAGAGCCATTATTGCACGCATGGCGTCGAATTTTACGTGACATCGGTTTCAGAATTGCCGAAAACAACCATAAAACTTTAAAGCATGGATTCCGGTTGAAAGGCCAACTTAAGACACGCTAAGGCCCCATAAAATCGTAGCCAATAAAAGTCGCATAATTTAAAATATGAAAGCGTGAATAAGGAGTACAGGGTGTCCCAACAATATCGATCCGAACAGTTGACACAATTTTATGAAGTTGTTCTTGGAAAACAATAACACGGGCCGAGACAATTATGACGAATTTTCCCCGCAGAGTTTTAATCCCGAGTGATGTAACTTCCTCGCCCCGTTTATGGGCCAATTTACGTTCACAAGAAATTGCGATCAACAACGATTGTCACCATGGTAACGATCCAAACTGTGTTTTCTTTGTACGGTGATTTCACAGTGTGTACATGCAGGCCCGGATTTAGTTTTTGGGATGGGATCATGGGCGATGGCCCTGGACACTTCGGGTAGAATTAGTCAAATGACAAATCTGTTTAAATATGGTAGACAGACGTGGTTGAAAATTTAATATAAAAATAACATTTAATTGTATGGGAAATTCCAGATAGGGCAAAATCATCGCGATGGAATGTTTAAACTTCAGACAATTCTTAACAAACTAACGGATTATACGATAAATGCATTAAACTAACCAAAAATCATTTTCAAAATACCATCTCACAACAGCACTACCGTAATTAAGTACCTTTAGAATATTTTTTACAAAACTGTGAATGTCCATGGACATTTTTTCATGCCTAGACAGGATGTCTTCAGATCACTGATCACTGATTGATAAGCCTCATCCTAAAATTGGACCTTAGTTTTAAGACTAATTAAATTATCATTCATAAAATTACCGATGGCTTTCAAACAACAGAACTAAGCAAAAATTAGGGGGGAAAACGAGTGAATTTTCGAAAAATTCAGCTTCGAATTGAAAGTTAAATTTTGGGTATAATTTATGTTTGAAATCTTACGCTTTCGTAGTAAAATTAACCAACTGTTTAAGTTATAATGTTTTGGCATAAAGGGGCCTTCAGTGGCAGAGGGCCCAGGACAATTGATTTTTTTCTCCCTCTTTAGATTAAGTGATAAAGTCCCAATTAGGCAACAATAAGTGCAAAACCCCCTTAAGCAAGCCCCCCTACTGTAAACTAAAAAAAAAATTCGTTTTGGGCGATGGAGAAAAATCATAAAAGTATAAACTTTCCCCCAACAGCATCCAGAAGTATTTTAAACCGCAGAAAGGATATTAGTAATAGAGAGCATATTAAAAATATATAAACTGTACCCAGAAAAAAAAGTTCCATTGCACTTTCATAAAGGTATTGTGTTCCCCTTTCTTAAATAACGTATTTTTAGTTTACTTTGATAATCTACTAAACAGTCAGATTTTCATTGCTAACCATAAAATTGAACTCTCCTCGTCTGCCACCTCCGATATTTTTTTTCTGATAACATCCAATACAATTACATCAAAATCTTGCTGATTTCCTGAACAGGAAAATAAAAGTATAAGTATACAGTACACAGATGACATGTTTCGTGTGCATCTTTATGTTCACGTAATTAACACATGTCAATAATTTGATGAAATTAACCGATAATATCATTTTCAATGCGCACAAATCAACACATAAGGAGCCATCCATAAAGGACGTCCTGGGATTGTCTTGATTTTTAGACCTCCCTGGCCCTCCCACCTGTCCGGTTTTTCCTAACACCCCCCCCCCACCTTCCCTCGCATGTCCCGTCCGATTTTTTAGATAAAAAAATACTTTCACATTGAACAAAGTACATGATATTACTTCAAATTTATTTATAAGCATCGGATCGATAGTGTTACCTATCACAAGCACAGTCAGCACTAAAGCAAAATATTTTTTAAAAAAATTTCAGTTTTTAGTCACTTCATTTTGTATTAAATTGGGGAATTTCCAGCAGGGACGTCCTATTTCTTTGAGCCCCCTCCCCCTGTCCGGCCGTGTCCGGTTTTCTCAAACCCTTTCCCCGGACGTCCTTTACGGATGACCCCTAACGCAGGTCGTATTTAAAAATATATGAAAACCGGAGGTTATATTGCCGAAGAGCATCGATTTAAAGCCAAGATAGTGAGATCCGAATCGAACTAAGATGGCGGACGAAGCCCACGTACATTTACGGTTGATGTAGGCAATCGAAAAAGGTAAAGGTTTTATTATGCAATAAACCCCGAATCCAAATGACAATAAACCAAATGCAAAGATTTGGACAAGAGCGGCGGCCCTCCTCGTCCAGAAACCGACTTCGAAAAAAGGAGTCCGTTTATGGAGCCACGCTTATAACAACACATCATGGCATCCATGATATGGCAACAAACATAAAAGGCAGCCATCGGACGAATCATGACATTAAGTAGATATGCGTTTTCGGCGAAAATTGCACCTAGGGTATAATTTGGCAAATGCGGCACGTATCGCCGCCTCGTTTTCATCTCCCCCCCCCCCTCCTTCACAGAGAAAGCCTATTTGTTTTATCAGCTGATGAAAAGTCAGTGTTGTACGCACACAGGTCCATATAATAAATAGGCACATACGCACACACATAAGGCAATAAAATGGAAGGTGAAGGTGATAACTCGGTTTGAGTGTTTAACACCTCGGTCCCCAAGCGCTGGATCCAACAATGAGGGGGGGGGGTCTGAGTTGCTAAAAACGGCCCCAATGCACACATTTCAAACATCATGGCGTTGGCAGCAGGGTGTTAAAACGGTTTTCGTAAGCCATCGGAAAATGTTTCCCAATTTACCTTAATTGTTAGCACTTCGATATGATGGAGGCGAATGTGCAGTTTTCGGCCACTAAAAACTGACCCAAGGATGCGAAAGACACGAAAAGGACCCGTGGGAATGTAATTTTCGGCCTCGGGTTTCACTTGGCGAGGGCGTGAAATAAACTCTGCCCAAAATTACACCCCTCCCCCTCGGACTCAAATGTGGTCGTAAGCCCAAGCTTGGCTAAGTTTTTCCAAAAAACCTGGGCAATGCAGGAAATGTTTTTAAAATACTGCACATCAAAATGTGCTAAGCTGCTGCCCTTCCTGGGTGTTCTGAACGTGCGTGGGGGGGATGCAGTACGCGTGGCACTTACGACCTTATGGAACATTTTCGACCAAAATCAGCTGTTTCGTTAATTTCTCGTTTCTGTTTCCGTCAATGGTGGTCAACCTCTGAACTCGTTATCGTATGAAAGAAATCATGTATAAAAGAATGTATATTTGTTCACCAAACTACTGAAACGTTTCCTTCTAAACAGTTGATTGAAGGAATAGATGGCATCGAGCCCTGCTGTTCTACTTGCAACAGGAGAAGAGGGTGTTTCGAACGTGTGTTGGGGGTGCGATACGAGTGGCACATACGACGTAATGGAAAAACGTTCAACGTTGTTAAAGGAAATCAAATTAGGGCTATCAATATTCTTCACGAAACAATTCAATTTTCTTTTTCTACTGAAAAGTTTTTTTTGGGCACTTTATACGTTATGCTTTGGCATTCAAAGAATATACCGAAACTCTGAAATTGCTCTAAGAGATTGGATACAGAAATGTTCATCGAAAAGTGCAAAACTTTTCAAAATGCTACATAAAATATCCGGAAAATGTTAATTTTTTTTATATTTGAAATCACAGATCAGTATTAATACAATGTAAATGCAGATGTCTGTTGAATGTTTGAATGTTAATGCATCCATTTCATTTTCATCTGATTCATCATTCTTGAAGCATTTGATGTTTGATTACTTTCATAAATTCAACTCTTATTCCGGGTTAATTTTCTCAAATTGATTTTCGGATTTCTTTGAAACACGATGAAAGGATGCAGTCTAGACACCTGCGGAATTCGGTATATTTATGCAAGAAACGACCCCAAAAAACTTGAAACCGGTGTATTATGACGCCAAAAGTGTTTCAGTTTTTTTTTTTGTTGCAGAAATTGAATTGCGTCATTAAAGAAGCGCTCATCATGCAAAACCCTTGGGCAAAAACCAAACAAAAATAATAAAGAAAAAAGCGGCCGGTTTTGGAGTTGCGTGAACAAGGTGACACCCTCGCAAAGTGGTCAAAGTGACTCATTACGGGGCATGACCAATTACAAAAATGTCCTTTGATTTGGCAGGCGGTCATTAAAAACCGATTCACCTGAAAAAGCACTCCCGGGATCCCAAACAGCTAATGACTGATGCATTATCATTCGCCTAAACTTTGATGTTTTTTTTTTCCAATTCGAAACCTTAATAATTTTAATGACGCTATTGTTAAACGTGAGAAATGATGCGCCCTTATGTGCAGATGACCTGCACCGACATCGTGAAAAAATTGAAAACCATGATGCACGTTTGCTGCTATAATTATCAAAAAAAAAAATACCCGTGAGCATTTTAATCATCCAGATAATGGACACGGCGCCATGAATCCAAAGAGATTTCATCAGCGACATAAACGGTGGCCATGTCTACGTGAAAGGATGATTTAAGATTATGGATACGACCATTTGATTTTTGGTCAAAAATCAAAATCACTAATGGGAAAAACAGATAAAAACTGAAATAACCTCAAATCCACGTCTTCCTCGAAGGTTTCAGCTTAAGTTAGGTATGCATTCAGCGCCATCTAGAGAGAGAAATGTTCATAAAAGACATTAACTTGGAAGGGGTTGTCGGTTACAAAAATCTGACAATTATGGAATGAGGGAGATTAGGGGTCCTCAATTTCTGACTTCCAAATCCCTCATCCTTAATTGTTCAATTTGAGACGTCCACATTACAATTTGTTTATCGAACAACGTATCTTTAATTCGACATTTAAATCAAAGTTTCTTACAATTTTACAACTTTTGCTTCTTGCATATTTCTCTACCTGTTGGCAAAAACTCTCAGCTAAAATTGAATACAGTGTATCTGATCTGAGGGAATTTCTCTCACGAATATGGCTGATGCAGCCATGAATGAAAACTCGAATGAACATTCACCAATTCAACTAAAATTTCGAAAGTATTCTTCAGAGAAAACATTCCTCCTTCATTCAAAGAAATCCGTCCGCCTAATTTGCATATATCAGAACGTCAGAAACTGCACATGAATTTATGTTTATTTGGTTTCATGCTGGTCGCAAGAGGGCATCGTTTTCATCACGAAAAGTTATTCAATAAATGTAAAACAAAATGAAATATTCAGTTTAATTAAAGTTTTATTCGAAAAAGAAATCGTTAAAAAAATGTGGTTTAGTAAAGGCGTAGGTTTTTGGTCCAGAAACCACCAGAGCTGTTCAAGGCGGAGTGATACATGTATCATTATTTTATAAAAAATAAAAAAGACTACAAGGTCTTATGCTACATGTTGTTGTTATCAATTTTGATTTTAAATCTATTCATGACTGGGACAAGATAACTGTGATTTAACTATGTTTTATGGGTACAATTGAATGCTTTCTGATTAAAATGCGAAAACAACAGCGTTGTCACAACCTGCCTAAGGGACTATATTCAAGTGCCCTAAAAACTAAGACACTTGCCTATCCAAGAACAGTAGGGTGGTAACAGCCCAGGGGACGAGTCAGGCTGTTAGGACATCAATTGCGCTACTGGTCAGCACGTCCACTGCAGACGTCCATGGAATAATATAATTAACAGACGTCAAGATCAATTTACAGCAGCCGACCTTTTCGTTATTTTTTTTATAAAAAAGTTTTAAAAAAAAGAAGAAAAAAAATCTGCCCACACTGCACATGCCCCTTAATGATTCCGAGATTAGGGTCGATTTATTATGGTGGCCAGTATAATAATTGACAAAATCCAGGTCTTAGGACATTATCTCATTTATCTCTTGACCATTGTTTCAACATGATACTCGAAGGACAGTAGCAGCAGTAACACCTGGCTTGCTTACTCCCTAAATTCAAGGAAAATTTAGTCATATCATAAAAACAGGTCCAGTTTCACGTTACGTGATGGTAACAACATGGCGAATTGGGGTTTTTTTTTGGGGGGGGGGGCGAGTACTATAAAAGCGGCCATTTTTTATATCGTCCTTTGTTTATCTCGTTAAGAATATCCGCGTAATCTGCACATTAAAACAGTAATTGGAAAGGACAATAAAAACTGAGCCCGTTTCTTAGAAATTGCGTGCCTCCATGCAGGATAATTAACTCTAGAAATACCTGTTGCTAGGGACGAACGAAGCCACACTTTGTTTTAAACTTTCATTTCATAAATCAGCGGCTTTTAAAAGTCACCTTAAGTTATTGACATTTTCTTATAATTTCAAGAGATTGAAGTGGCCTTAAAGACGTTTATGCAACATGAAAAATCAGTATAGTTTTAACGTTATGGTCGTTAATTAGACACCTGAATCTTAATTTTCTTAATGAGATGCAAACAATTCAATAGTTGGTCAATGGTCAGCATGAGCAACTACTTTTAGTAAACTTTTATCAGGGACTGATCAAGATCATGGAGTAGAAGGGGGTAGGGATCAATAAATTTCGGACTCTTGTCTTGTGGGAGAATTTATAAAAGGGCAATGAAATCTGTAAACGAGATTTCAAGTCATTAATTTGAATGGACATAATACTTTTCAAACATTTCATTTATTGACATTTTATCCAATTTTAAGACCTGTCCAAAAACGTCACCAGGGAAGCTAATTTCTCCGTCATGGTCATTAAATATAACGACCAGGTAACAACATAGTCCCAAATTAAGACAGTTTTAATTACACTTTTTCGAAAGTTAATAACCTGTTAATTACAAGGTCAAAGCCCGGAGCTGAATGACTTTAATTAAACGTCATGTATGTGAACTCTGAAGCCATGGCACGTGGAAATATGACGTCATGGGCTATGAATGTATGACGACACACAACTTTAATGCTACGAAGAGACTCGGCCCTTATGGCATACAGTTCGTTGTAAATATTGACAATATAAATATATACATGTATATATAGAATAAATATACAAAATTAAGTAGTATCTACAGTATGTAAAAATAGAAAAATGACGACACATGTTAGGGACATTATGGCAGTAGCTGGTCATTCTTTTCGAACCAAATATGACGTTGCTTTTGACCTCCGCCCTTCCCCCCTAACCCTAAAAATATATATATATATTTTTAAAGTAACGTTATGGGTACCATTCGTGTGCAGGGGTTCCAATTTGGACAAAGATGGACCAGAAAGGGGGTGGGGGATGTCCAAAACTCTGGCCCAGACGTGGACCAGACATACTATGCTGTCACTGCACAACCGAAAGAGGTAAATGACCACTCAATCGAAACATTTTTAAATTCACAAAAACAAAAACAAAAACTTGAAATCTCCACTGGAACAAATGCATTAGAATGGGTTTACTTTTAGTGGTAATTAAAACGAAGTAAAAATAATTAAGGGAGCTGGCGGCCAAACAGCGTAGTAATTCATGACGGATAACGACAAACAACTTCATTATGCACTCAAAATAAACTAAAACAAAAAGAAATGCTGGAGAGAACAAGGACTTGCCGGCCTAACTAAGTCGCTTCCGGTGATTCATAATCAAACCCTGGGCGTGCCAAGTAGAAAAAAAAAACACCCATCAGCTCCTGTTTTCAATGATTTCTGCGAATGTCAAAACAAAAATATCAAAGCGGCCGACATTTGAAATTTCCCAAAAAACAAACAAAAAAAACTGTCGACTTTAGCCAGCTTTGGACATTCCAAAAATTTAAGTCAACTGTGCTTTAATCCTCCGGCAACATTGAGTCATGTTTTAACCTTCCATCAAAAATAATTACTTGTATTGAAGCTGCAATATAATATGCAATGATCACAATCGAGAAAATTTCCCCCGTTTAAATTATGACAAAAATCATTTGACAGTTTAAAATTTCGCTTGCATTTAAATTAAATCAGTGATAAGATTTGGTCGAGGGGAAGGAAAGGGGCGATGAAGAGTGTTTTATGTTACCAATGAATTCGG
This sequence comes from Rossiulus vilnensis, assembly GCA_034700785.1. NCBI lineage: Eukaryota > Metazoa > Arthropoda > Diplopoda > Julida > Julidae > Rossiulus > Rossiulus vilnensis. Next base: position 14,868 of record JAQIXS010002319.1, read on the forward strand.
CGAAAATAAATACACTCTAAAAAATTTTAACCCATTTTAATATTTGGACAAAATGGTCCAAAACTGATGCCACAATTACCCAACTAGCGGAACTTGCCTATGTGTCGTCTTATTCCTCTACTAAATCATGATGTAAAATTTCAATCAAAATAACGCCAAATTTCCCACAATTTAAATTTAGAATACTTCTATTTCAGGGACCATTACCACAGGATTAAACAAGTACATTATACCTGTGTCAAAATTCAATTTAAATAGACTTTAACGTCGCCATTTGCAATTCGTGTGTAATTATTATTAATGACGAAAATAAAAAATAAAACACAGTCGAAAAGGTTTCCAAAAGGAAATACATGTATGGAGAGGTCAAGGTTAATTAAGTCTCATTTTCACAATGAATGGCCCACACAGAACAGTGGTTTTTTTTTCTGGAAGGGGGCATGGGGTAGGAGGGAGGGAGGTTTTATTTAAGTAAAATGCAGGTGCCGGCCATTTATTGCTAATGATACATGCCCAAGTACAAAGGAGTTTTAGATGCTACATCCAGATACAGGGCCCTAAAACCTGGCTGGCTGTAATCGGATCTGAAGAAGCGGCGTGTCCTCGAAGATCCCACAAACATTTTCTGGTATCTGGATCAAATAAGTTAAATGTTTTCGAAAATGCAGCCAAAATTTAACAAGTGCTCGCAAAATGGGCCATTGAGAAACCACTGCCGCCATTGGCACCCTTGAACCATCCGCAAATGCCTCTTAGTTGTCCGAAATGTTTGGCACCAACAAAGGGGCCTGTTGTTTGACGTCCACATGCGATGCCATTAAAAGTTGGAAATTAGCTCTTTTAGTTAGCAATTGCTTTATTTTTAATTGCCCTTTTGCACATGCCATGCCGCGTCCAAAGTACAAAGGAAGTTACTGGGGGCGCTTCAGGACAAGGTCTGATTTGTCAGGACCATCTTGACAAAGAACCCTTGTTACCAGTCATTTCAGCCAATGGAAAATCAACTTTACGCATGCACAATACAGTGCCAAGGTTATGCATGTAAAACAATGCAATCATAAATGCATTCAGATTTATTCTATTACCATCCATAGATGGCGCATCATCACGTGGTTCAGACGGTCCTATGGCTTGCAATGCCAGCTCCAAAATAGTACAGAAAAATCCCTGAAAAAAGTAATCTTAAAAATAACCTGTGTTTATTTACACGTAGGCCTAATTGAAAATATATTACCAAAAATATTGATTTTTGATTTTGTTTTAAACCCCCTTAACGGCATCTTTTCGAAAAACAAAAATTCTTGATTTTGCTTCATTTTTTTTACTAAAATTTAGTTTAGGGTTTGGAAATGATGCTTGCGTAAAAAAACGCATTTTTACTAACCTGGTTATAATGATATCCCCACCGTTCTAAACATTCTGAACTCAGGGTTTAAAGATGATTAAAATGATTGAATAATTCAATTCAATTCAATTCGGTACCCTACTGGGGTTAATTCATCATCCCAATTTATTCGGATTCATATCGACAATCTTCAGTTTGACAGTGATGATGGTGACCATCAAAAACCGTTGAATAAAAATAAGAAAATAACTTTGTTGACGGTAGGGTACAGCGTTGGATTTAATTTAATTGAAATTGACCACTTTGCATTACAACACAAACGAAAACGCTCCTAGCTACGCATTTTAGGGCATTTCTTGCAAAGGTCACTTTCGATAAATATTAATATTCATATCCTTATTACCCCTATTACGCAGTAAGTTCCACGAAAAACCAAGACATGACCTGAGGCCTCTGGAAGTGAATTACGCTTTTAAAACAAAAAGCGTTCACGTTTAATTTTTGGGTAGGAGGTCATGTTTTCACCACCGAATTGTCCCTTCATTAGCGCCACCTAGCAGGCGGCATTCCTCCTGTCCTATTGCCCCCCTGCCATTAAACAAAGCCAGTTATGCAACTAAGAGATGACTCTTAGATTATGGTTGCCCATTATTTATTAAACAATGGCTAATGCACGGGTGTTCCCCAGAGGAATGTCCGAATCCCCACTATTATGTTCACCTGCAAATTGATAGCGCTAGGCAGAAGTAGAAACTGTTTGCCAGAACGTACATGTACAAGGAGGACAAAAACATATTTCAGGAAGGACATTGTTGAAAGAGACTATTGGACAGTCAGTGTACACGAAGCAGAGCCACAAGAAGACAAAAAAAAAGCTTGTAAGAAGCCGAAGGGGTGACATCCTCCAGGGGCTCAAATTCGGAATGGTAGACTAGTAGCAGTGTAAATTTCAAGCACGATTCACTAATGCTTTCTTGAACAAACATTCCTCAGTGTCTATCATTCACTTTTACACGGGGAAAATCCCTTGACCTTCTCTTCAAGAGGATCAATGTGGTTCTGCCTTTCTTGTTGACTTTGGAAACGAAACATGGAGGGTTTCAAATAACAACAAAAAAACTTCTTTTCGGTGGACATTTTGAGAGCTGGCTTGATGAGCTCGCACTACTTTTTTTTTGCCCATCGTACATCTCGCCTCTCAACAATGTCGTCGCTAGGGGACGGCACCATCCATCCAATGGCCAGTTGAATTTGGTAATGTGATACGATAAGATTCTTGTCCTACTGAATAATCCGGTGACGTTGGCTAAACAGCATTCATGCCCAACCCTTGCAATCTCCGAAGAAGGATGCGTGGTGTCCATAAAACCTCCATCAAAATACTAAAGGAACACCTGAAATATGTCTATCAAAAGCAGAATCCATACATGGATATTGTGGTTTTTGATAGAACAATTTAACTGAACATGCATTTAGCCGTGTACAGTTCATGAATAATCAAAATACCAAAAACAAAATGATGTTTGCAGACACAGGTGTTGGGGTTTTACTATCAAAAGGCATCAAACGTTGTTTATAGTCACACCTAGTGGTCCAAAATATTAGGCCCATATTTATTGGTGATAACTGCCACCAGACGTGATATGCACATCGATGCTAAGTGTGCAAAAAATATACCATTTCAACTTTTATGATCCCTAATGTTCCTTTTATGGATTTCAAATGAACTGCTATACCTTTCCCATCGTTTAATGATCCAGAGTGTAAATGTGGCCATGGGGAAGCGAATAAAATAATTTGGAATTCAATGGCGATTGGCAGACAAAAGAAAGCAGAAAAATCAACACCTTATCGCACGAATAAAATACTAAATTAATTACGCCGTCTACTAACGATGACAAAGTCACCTGATACGCCAAAAGTAGATAACAAAATTAATAAAATAATGAATGAATACAATTTTTCATGAATAAAACAAGTGGGGCATAAAACAAGCCCCACATCCTCTTGACTCACACTTTTACAACACGCATACTAAATACCTTAGTTGAGTATTACAACCACCTACATGTAATGCCATAAATTGACCACTCCCACTTGATCAACTAACTCAACACGTTCAGATGCATCGAACAGGTTTTTTTTTGCAAATAAATGGTAACTTGGCAGGAATGTTGTGGACCATTGCATAACTTCACATTTGTTAAAGTATAACAAGAGTTATTAAATGTTCCTAAGAAATTAAGTTTCAAAAATCTCTCTGCAAGAAAATGCTCGGATGAATCATTGAACATACATGTATGCCAATATCTTCATAATCTACGTTTTTGGTACAGTTTAGGGCTAGCTATTTCAATAAATTAATTAAAACATTAAAAGCTGGACTTTGCTTCGAAGCCCAAAACTGGATACACTTTGCACCCTTGAGGATCATATTGAAGACATCCATCATATACGATGCAGTTCAATCCTTTAACCTAATCAAGATTACTTCTTCCGAAATTCCAAGATCAAAGAGGTATTTCCATTAGTTTTTACTCCCAGAAAAGTGGGAATTTCAGTAACTCCCAAGTACTGATCACATCAAACAAATGCGAGTAGAGTAATACAAAAACGTCACACAAAACTCGATAAAACCATAAAGTATCTCCTCTGTGACCATCACCAATGGTCAATGGTTGGCGAAACAAATTGAGAAATGGTTTCGATGACACGAATTCCATATTGCTGATCATTATATAAAATTCCTGGATGTTTCGCTCGGTCGTTTATATAATGTCCATGGATCGGGCAGATGGCAAGTGTTCGACCAGTACTTCATCCTATTTGTCATCCGTAGGAATTCACATTGAAGATTGCTAATCAAACGATAAGCACTTCACACTTCGGCCAGTGTAGGGTGACTGACCATCGCCATACGCGGGTTTAGTTGCAGTTTTTCTTCATTAACCCGGGGCCATTCTGGTAGCAACTTCGGTGATCAATTTCCCAACAAATACCAATAATGTGCAATGTGCTGCTATAAATATAGACGGAGCGAGAATGACACTAATGAAACATTTTTGTTACAGAGATTGCAGTCGTGACTGATTTAATGTAATGCAGCATTGCTGAATGACTCCGGGCACAAATAAGCCATGGCACAAAAAAAAAGATACCACCCACAATACAAAAACAACCGGTTAAGTTTGCAAAAGAAGCCAGCTTACTGCAGAGAGATAACAGGTGGAAAAAAAGCAAGCACTGTCATGTCTGATTTAAGGTTTGATGGCAGTTTAGCGCATCAATGTTTTAATCATATCTTCTGCTGTACCCACAAAACCTTTATTAAACTGAAAAAATGTCATTATCCATTATCATCGATCTTCTCTGTGGTATGAACTCGCCCAAACTTTGCTTAATGAACCCATATTTACAGACAAATCACTGTATGGCCCTAAATAAACCTTCCTGGTAAAACAAAATACAAATATTCTTGAAATCGAAGAAACAAAAAAAACACTTTCAAATGCATCTAACTTAACTAAAATTCCTCTAAACTAAACTCCACCAAACTAAAAATCCATCAAAAAGTCCACCAAAAGGTATCAAAAATAAATGAATTTTTTTCAGATCGGATTAGCTCGTTTTGTGATCAATTTAAAGGACTTTCAAGTGCGTCTAAATTAACTAAAACTCTTCTTGAATTTCGTAGGAGAATAGCCTGAAAATGCAATGAAATACATTCACACAAATTGCACAGAAAGTGCATTTATCGAATTGCCTGCAGAAACAAACAGTGACAACAAACAATGCCCCAAACAAAATCCAAATGGTTTACTGTTGTTTTAAGACTTTTCATCTGAGACATTGATGAGATATTACAGTCAAATCAGGCGCATTTTTATGTAGCAATAAATTGTTTACAAAACGAGCTATTCCGATTTAGAATTGGATATCTACTTGCTGAACAAAATACATTTTTAATACCTTACTACGGGGTGGGCCAGTTTCCTTGCTGAAAAGTGTATATGTAACTTGAACGACCATGTCTTCACATTCAATAACCCGATATTATACGAATAATTAACGCTTAAAGTTCTTAGTATTTGAAATCTGATGAGTGTAATAAAGGATGGAGTTTTGTGAAAATGTCTTCAGCTTTTGATGTGTTCATGCTTGGTATTACCCATTTATCTATACTTTGTACACGAGCCCAATCTATGAGTTATGGTTAAAGGATTTTTTCTCCAAAATGCCTTTCCAACAAACATTTCGAAAGCAATAGTTCCAGGCCTGCCATCGATCAATATGCCTATCACCAACTGCAGATCCCTTTGGCCCCAACGGCGCTCCAGATCCCCTGGACATTTTTGGGGGGCTACGAGTGACCATTTCAGGGAAGTCAGGTTTCTAATTAAAGACCTGGCCAGAGCAGAGCAAACGTTTATAGTTCCTGCCATTGCGGAGGAGTGATGATACGTGAGGGGGTGGTGGTTGGGTTAGCCATTGTCGTAGATCTGGGGGTGAGCCATTGTCCAGCCCAGCAATAGGAAGGTCCAATTCGCACACCAGGATTATAACCCAATTACCGAGCCCCACGTAAAGCCATTGAAGCACCTTGAAGTCGGCTCATATTTGACATTTATTATACAAGCAGCGCAATAAAGAGACAGAAAATTAGATGCCGGCCAATTGATGCGTAATGGCCGAGGTGGACAATCGGCCCTGGTCAAGACAGATTCGACGAGCAGGTAGCGTCCAGAGAGAGAGAGAAGATTAGCCAGGAAACGGCGGATTATATGTCCCAGGACAAATTAAAGGCCAGTATCGCAGCTTGTAGATTGGCAGAAGTTATTGCCGTCGATATGGGATATTGCCAGGAGATACCAGAGACAGTCTACCAGAGATGGTCAAGAGGGGACAAGTTTTACGAGGGACTAATAACGACAACGCTTTCTTCTTTTAATGTTTCCTCGGCGAGGACGACAATCAACAGTGGGGATTTACCAGGATCCCATTTCTGCTTTTTTTTTCCACCTTTGATATTATATTTTTTGGGCCGTGATGTCGCAGTCCTGGTGGAGCTGCACCCATATCTAATAAAGAGCTCTCTCTCTCTTTTTTAACGAAGTCCATAAAAGATGGGGCCTGGTGGAGGTGCACACAAGGCGGTTATATCAAGCTGATGCCGCCAGGACGACTTATTAGATATTTTGTATAATTGGTAGGTGGAAATAAAAGCGGGAAGTGGGATTCGCCGGTGTTATGAAGCTCGTCTTGTTACGTTGATTGGCCGTAAAAGGAAAAACGATGAAAGTTTATCGTGTTTTTTGACCTTTTTTTTGGGGAGTTTGCTCTGCTGCATCAAAAGGTTTTCCGTCAAAATGCGATTTGGTACATAAATGTTTGCTGGGCAGTGTTCGAGATAAGGCTAGGTCTAGGGTTGAATTTCTGAAATTGTTAGACGTGCGGCATAAAACAGAATTGGTGGTAATAATCGCCTTTATAGTTTTGCGATTTCACGCTTCTTAAATAACTTCACTTTTGATCCATAGCCTACGTTGAACTCCAAATAATTCTGCGAGTTTTTCACAATTTAATTGAACTACGTTCAACCCGTGGACAGTAAAACAAGCTCCAAATTTACAGAAATTAAAGACTTCATAAAGGAATATTTCTAATTGCGTGTTTCATTATTTTATCATATACATATACATGTAGATCTAACCTATTAGGATATAAAAACGTTAGGATTTTTGTTATTATTAAACCTCTAAGGTCCAAATTGAGCCGATTTTTATTTTTCTAATATATGTACACGAAACGATAATACTATACGAGCTGTGTTTGTATTTTCATCAAAGTTTTAAGTGAAACGTCATTTCTGGACCACTATTTTCTTCCAGAAACGGCTTTATAGATTATCAACAAAAGTCGTTTTCAAGAAGGGTTTTCATAGAAAATTACCTTCTTATTAGTTATTTAATGAACAAAATTAAGCTTTATCATGATTCTTCTTTCAGTCAAACCTCAAACCTCAGCAGCATGCATTTTATTTGAATGAAGTTAATTTTCATTTTAAAATGTTCTCTGGGAAAGTGATTTTTTATATTTTATAGAGCAGTAAAGTTTCTGGAAACATTTGCCCAGAAACGGCTTCTTCAACACTGCTCATTTACGATTAGATTTCAATTAAAAGGTTGAGGATCCTGGATATTGCAGTTGCAAATAAAATTAAAAAGAATTAAAAGTAAAATAAAAAAAATTAAAAAGAAAGTTAAAATTTTTAAAAAAAGGAAAAATCCAGTGAAGCAAAGGAGTTGAATTAAGCTGAAAGAGGATTTGGGCATCAGTTGCACCAAACAATTCCCATCTGCTTTAAAAAGCTGCCAAATTGATGTGCCAGCAATGCGAAGAGAAGACATTTTTACGGCTACCGAAATTCGCAACAGAAAACTGGCGTTTGTTCGATGGTTTGTGAAAATTGGGCAAGATAAAAAAAAATACATACGGAGCATACCCAATGGAGGGTTGCTTTGTGCCCCTGTGCGGAACTTCATTCCACTTGGTTGAGATTTTGTCAAATGATTTGACAGGAAGGCGCGATGTGGTTGGGGTCATGGTGGCTTGTCGAAATTCGGATCAGCCTCACGGTCCATTGCAGTTCATACTCGTGACTTTGGTCATTAACTTTAGCAATGATCCGAAAATAACCGAAATGAGGCCAGCCCAGGAATTACGCGAAACGTCCAAACTGAAAAATTGTTTTAAAAACACTGGGCGCATTGCAAAAAAACTGAAAAAAAACAAGAGGGAAAAAAAGACGAAAAAGCAACAGACCCAGAGGCCTGAAATATGAGGAGTATGGTTGTGTTTCCTGAAGTTACTAAAGGCCGAAGGGCTGACCCACAAGATATGCCCATCAAAGTGCAAAAAAAAGTTATTCTTTGAAAATTTTGCTTCAAATGCTCAAATATATTTGTTTTTCATGGTGTAAAATTGGTCATCCACTAGGGTCTTTTGAACGTTATATGCATTTACAAGTGCATGTAATTTAAAAAAATGTTTATAAGGGTTTCCACACACCTGGGAAACCTGCAAAGGTCAAAGAAATAGGAACAGCATAGAAACGTCAGGGAGACGAAATTATCATGCAAAAGTCAGGGAAATTCTCGCCAAACAAAATGCCAGCCTCAAATTGCTATGATCTCAAATTATTAATTGTTTATGAAACTGCTCAAAAAGATCTTTTCATCTTTTGAAATAATAAATAAAAATATCAGTAATTGGCACATTTTGTTTTCATCTTATTCTTTAAACATTCCCCCCCC